>JASCRB011089452.1:0-10940 GCA_030264475.1 Desmognathus conanti | reverse complement strand
CTGATAGAATGGGGCACAAGAAAGAAGAATATGTAAAAATGAAAAACTTGTACAACCAGTCTATTCTCAACCTTGTGTTTTGCTGATGTACAAATACACTGACCTGTGTAAGTGCTGTTGCTGCTTCCAGGACAAGATGTAAGGGCTAGAACCGGCAGGGTCACCTTAAAGTAACCCGGCCGGCGCTGCCAGATTCAATTGAGGAAGAGGAAGATTTTCAGGGAGATTGGTTGTATGAGAGAGATGAATCTGCAACGAGAGGTTGCCTAAATTAGCAAGCTATTTATATCACTTCAGCTGTTTCTTGCTATCAATGAAATGTAGGAGAATCAGGTACCTTTTGTATGACAGCGCCGGGTGACCCAATGCCGTAATGTTGATCATGAGAGAAATGATGTCTGTATATTTCGTTAAGGTAAACCCTGAGATAAATATGAGATCGGTTAAAGACACATAACTTATCAATTACTGAATAAGACTTGGAAAGCACTACTCACTGTTACTTTTAAAATAAAGGATATCAAGTAGTATGACAAGGTTGCTTGGTGTCTGTCTTTTCCAGCTGGCGTGTGCAGTCAAGCTCTCCTTACTGCAGTGCTTGATGTGGAATTTTTCCTGACGCGATTAGTGTTCAGTCGTGCTTTTATTCATAAGCTCGGGTACGTTGTTTTCAATGTGAAATCTCCCTGTGGAGATCTGAATTCAGCCTGGCGCTCGATGCAATGCCACCTCGCGCGTTCACTGTGGGAAGTGTCTCGCCTGTGAGGGAAGGCGCGCGCGTGATCTCCTGAGGAGATTAGTGTGATGGATTCACATGCACAGTTCTGGCTGCAATCTCGCGAGAGCACTGTAGGGTGTAGCGTCTCGGAGGTCGCACGCTCCCAGTTCCAGGTGCCGGTCAGAGGTTAAGGAAAATACAATCGCTTCCCGCGACCCGGTCTCGGGGCCCCGAGACCGGAGCGGGAAGGGCGAAAAACAACGAGACGGGGTGGACTGTGAATGTACACAGTCTGTTGGTATTCCCAGCTCACCTGTCCGATGACAGCCGATCAGATGTCGAGGTATGGAAATCCGTAGAGATTCTAGCGCAGGCCTTCAGTGCACTAGTTTCAAACACGTCCTTGTAGTTCAAGTGTCCTGAAGCGAAAGCGCGTTACCCCAGGTTGATGACGTAATGGTGTGGGGATGCCTCGCGCTATAATGCACTCTGCGCATGCGCGGCTTCCTCGCGCACAACCCTATGTGAGTGATGTCATGCTATGATGATGTCTCGCGCTATGGAGAATTTGCGCATGCGTGAGCTTTGACATGATAGCAACAGCTAGCCTATCCTATTCTACTATTTGTTTGTATGTGTCCTACTGAATTGGAATAATGACGGCAGCGAATGCGTAAAACAATGTTTTATTAAATAGTTGCATGATGGGGAATTTACTTGTGCATTCCAAATTCTATTGATTGTACCTTAATATTAAACCTAAGTGTCGATTGCTTGTTCTGCCCTGTACTGCATTCCAGATTCCTGCTCATGGCGTCTTTAGTGTTCTGGTTGGGTTGTTTCACTTTCCTTCCCTTCAGGCTCCCTCCCCTCTTCAAGGTCTTCGCTCAAGTCATATTGTTCAAGATTCGACTCTGCTTCCCAGGAATTTTCAGAATTGGGGGAATTGTTCCAAGATATCAAATATTCTTTCTTGCCCGCCCTTTCTCGGGTCTTCAGAATTTCATTTGGTTTGATCTGGTGGTCTTGTTCAATTTTGAAATGCTGTCTTCTTTTTCGCGTATTTATATTAGCTTTTTTCAGCAGGCTGACATGAAAAACAGGGTGTATCTTCCAACCTGGAGGAAGAGTCAGTCGCACATTTAACTCAGATACTTTGCTCTTAATGGCGAATGGTCCCAAAAATCGTGGTTTAAATTTCCTGCAGAATCCTGGCATGGTGATGTTTCGGGACGATAGCCAAACATAGTCTCCCACTTGATAGTCTGGTGCTGGCCTCCGTTTCTTATTGCTTGTTCCTCATAGTGCTTCTTGGAAGTGATTAGTTTTTGATTAACCTCTTGATGTAGCTTTCCAAGGTTTCTGGCCACTCTCTCCGTTGCTGGTACTGTGATGGAGTCTTTGTCCACATCTGGAACATATGGTAGCATTCTTGGATGTCTTCCGTAATTACAATAAAATGGACTGACACCTGTCGAGGAATGATCCAGATTATTGAATGCGAACTCTGCCAACGGTAGAAGCTTCACCCAGTTTCTATGCGTAGCCGTGATGTAGCACCTCAGATACTGTTCGAGGCTCTGGTTCGTTCTCTCAGTTTGACCATCCGTCTGCGGATGAAAAGCTGTAGACAGACTCACTTTGACTCCCCAAATTTGCATTATTCCTTTCCAGAATCTTGAAATGAATTGAGGTCCTCGGTCGGAAATTATTTTCTGTGGAAGACCATGATGTTTGTAGATGTGCTCAATGAACAATAGGACAAGTTCTTCAGCAGAGGGTAGTTTGGGCAGTGCTACATATCTGGCCATTTTGGAAAATAAGTCCACGGTTACCCAAATGACGGTCTTCCCCTGACTGCAGGGAAGATCGGTTATAAAGTCCATCGCAATGAACTCCCAAGGAACCGGCGGTACTTCAATGGGTCTTAATAATCCTGCTGGTTGTAATCTTGAGCATTTGGCCTGAGCGCAAATTCCACAATTCTGCAGATATTGTGCAACATGTTCTTTCCATTTGGGCCACCAAAAATTTCTTGCAATCAACTTGGTAGTCTTCTCTAGCCCAGGATGCCCAGCCGTGGAGGAATCATGACACCATCGTAGGATTTCATCTTGTCGATGTTTTGGAACCACAATTTTCCCATCTTTTGTCCAAGATCCATTCTCATTTCTCTTTATTTGAAAACCTTGATATCTCAATTCTTCGACTTCAGTCTTCTCTAGCTTCAAGTCCAAATTAGCTATTGACGCCAGGTTGCTGATCAGATCTGAGTCAAAAGCAGTCGGCTTCAAGATAGGCTGGTTAATCTCTGGAATGGTTTCCGCACTGCTTGTTAAACGCGATAGTGCGTCAGCTTTAGAGTTTAAATTTCCGGGTCTAAAAGTGATGTGCAGATTGAAACGCGAAAAGAATTGAGACCATCTCGCATGTCTAGCACTTCTACTTTTTGCATTCTTCAAGTAGGTTAAATTCTGATGATCTGTGAAGACCTCTATGGGGGTCTGAGTTCCCTCTAAATAATGTCTCCAATGGCTTAGGCTCTCCTTGATGGCCAGCATCTCTTTTTCCAAGATGGAATAATTAACTTCAGCAGGAAGTAGCTTCTTACTAAAATAGGCTATTGGATGAAGCTCTCCTAGTGTGTTTCGTTGAGAGAGGACACCGCCTAGGGCCATGTTGGATGCATCTGCTTCCAGAATGTAAGGTTTTCCTTGGTCTGGTTGCATTAAGACAGGAGCCTCACAAAATTTCGTCTTCAGGATAGTAAAGGCTTGTCTCTGCGGCTCGTTCCACTGAAAAGGCTGCCCCTTTTTTGTTAAATCGGACAATGGTTTGGCGACTGTTGAGAAATCCTTGATGAACCGTCTGTAGTAATTCGCAAAACCTAGAAATCTTTGAACCTCTTTTACGGTGGAAGGATCAGGCCACTCAAGGACGGCAACAATTTTTCCTCGATCCATCTCCACCTTTCCAGGTCTTAATACGTGTCCGAGAAACTCCACTTCAGATGAATGGAACTCACACTTTTCTAGTTTTGCGTACAGGTGATGAGCCCTCAGCCTGGAAAGTACCTCTGTTACCTGCCGTACATGTTGTTGGTAGTTCTGAGAGTATATTAATATATCATCGAGGTAGATGGCCAATGATTGTCCCAGTTGGTCCTTAAAAATATCATTGACAAAAAATTGGAAAGCAGCCGGAGCATTACACAGTCCAAACGGCATCACCATATACTCGAAGTGCCCAAATTTAGTTCTGAAAGCAGTCTTCCATTCATCCCCAGCTCTAATCCTCACGAGGTTATACGCCCCTCTCAAATCCAGTTTAGTAAATATCTTTGCTTCTCTCACTTGGTCTATGAGATCCGCAATAAGCGGAAGAGGATATCTATTTTTCACCGTGATATTATTTAGTTCGCTGTAGTCCACACACGGTCTTAGCTCCCCTCCCTTTTTCTCCACAAAAAAGATGGGAGCTCCTGCAGGGGATTTGGAGGGTTGGATAAATCCGTTATCCAATGATTCGGTAATGTACTCTCGCAATGCCTTCTCTTCTGGCGGCGAAAGGGAGTAAATTTTTCCATGAGGAATTTCTTTATCCTCTTGAAGCTCAATCACGCAATCATATTCTCTGTGGGGCGGTAACTCCTTGGCTTCAATTGGGCTGAAGACATCCTGATACTCAAGGTATTCCATTGGAATCTCCATGGCAGATATAGTGGTTTCTGATGATCCTTCCGTAGGCAATGCTTTAAGTCTCTCGGATTGGAGGATTCCACATGCGTGGCAGTGGTGGGGTTCAAAGGTCACTGTTCTTTCTCTCCAGTTAATGTGTGGATTGTGTAACTTAAGCCACTCCATTCCAACTATTAGCCTGTACCTGGGGGATTGTATTAGATCAAACTCAATTGCTTCAGCATGCTTTCCCAAGGTCATTATTAAGGTTTCAGTTTTCTCTGTGACCGCTCCTGATCGAATTATTGTTCCGTCTACTCCTCTAACCAGTACTGGAGTTTCCTTCTTTACGCGCTGAATGTTCAATTCATTAGCTAGCTCCGAATCCATGTAATTAAACGGAGCCCCACAGTCTATCAGTAAATTGATTTCTTGTGATGTCTTGTTCATAAGTTTTGCTTTCAACTCCAAATGGTCACCGGATAAAGTGGCTAAATGTTCGAAGGGAATTTTGTCTGCACCCGAATCTACCCCCTCTTCTAAATTCGAGCTTCCTCGTTTCCCTGAACCCTGGATTTCGGATTTTCTTTCACTTCTTCCTGGGTGGCTAATTTGACAGTGGTGGTATTTACATTGCGATTTTTAGTTAAAGGGCACTCTCGTAATAAATGTCCTGCCTGACCACAGTATAAACATAACCCAAGTTTTCTTCTCCTCTCTCTCTCCTCTGAGGAGAGTGGACCCCGGATCTTTGACTCTCTTGGTTCATAAGTTCTCTTGAACGCTGTGGTAGGTGCCGTGCCTTGCTTGGATGAAGCTGCCCAATCGGAATTTTTAAAAGTTCCCACCTTGCTGTCCACTCTTCTGAACTCACCCCTCTTCTCCTGTCGTCTCTGGTCTATCTGTACAACTAAGTCCATTAGTTCTGTGACAGTTTCTGGTTGTGGAAAGACATATTGTAATCCGTCCTTGATCTCATCTCTCAGGCCCAATAAAAAGTTAGAGTATTGCACCTCCTCTGGCCAGTCTAATTCTAGTACCAACTGATTAAACTTAGATATGTAGTGAGTCAGCTCTGTATTGCCCTGTCTTAATGTAAGTAGTTCAACCTTCTTTTGTTGTAATCCCTGTCTCCTATCAAATATTCTCTTGAATTCTCGAATGAATGACTCGTAATCATTTAATAAAGGTGAATTCTTATCTAGCAAGGGAGATGCCCAGGCTAAAGCATCACCACCCAAGTTAGAAATTAAAAACAATATCTTTGCCTGACCAGACCTGAATTGTGTAGTTTTTGCACGGTAATGTAAGTTACATTGCGTTAAAAAGGCTTGGAAGTGTTTTGGATTGCCCAGGAATCTTTCTGGAGGGGTTATTTTAATGTTTACTTCTTCAGGCGCCAAGGATTCAACTGAGTCATTTCTAGACAACACAGGCATGTGAGAAGGCGAGGGAGATTCAGCTCGGGATTGACTGGCGTTGCCCTGCCTATGAACGTCTATCTGTAAATCTACCATGGATTTGTGAAGAGAGGCTGTTTCCTTGCGGCCTTCTTCCACTTCAGCTTTTAGTTCTAACAAAGTGGCGTTAATTTTTTCTATCATCTCCTCCATCTTGCCGGGGAAGTGCTTATGGCTTTCGCTTCTTGTAACAAGCGCAGAGAATAAGAAACAAATCTAGTATTTCCAGTGCAATGTGAAACTAATCACACTAACCTTAGTGAATGTTGTAGCTGCTTCCAGGACAAGATGTGAGGGCGAGAACCAGCCGTGCCACCTTTCCAGGTAACCCGGCCGGCGCTGCCAGATTCCGTGTGTAAGGAGGATGTCAAACTTGTGTCAATGGTGTAACGGAATCTGTAATGAGAGGTGGCCTTAATTAGAATACTAAATTAATTAACCTCAGTGTACGGCTATTACTGACAACCTGGAAAGGCCATTACCTTATTAATCACAGCGCCGGGTGCATAAATGATGTATGGAGGTTCCCAATGCAGTGGTATATGTATAAGAAAACGTTAAGGTGAAAACTGAAGGAATACAAGTTCTCAAAAAGGTCACGTTTAAACATTCATTGTATTCGGCACATACATTACTCACTGTGACCTGTATTAAAGGATATCAAGTTGGAATCTGGGCGGCCGGAGGTTTTCTTATTCCCACCGAGTGGTGAAATCCGACTTGATAGACTGGGTGGATAAGGTGGAATTTTCCTTTCGCCTGAGTGCGTAGGTTCACCTGCTAATGTAAGGTTTGTGTAATGGTTTCTTAGATTTTCCCCTGTGGGAAGCGGCGTAAGATAATAGGTATGTCTTTCCTGAGGAGGATATTGTGTCGCCTCGCGCATGCACTAAGGAAAGCGTCTCGCCTGTGTTAACTGCGCGCGCGCTGAGGGAATTAGTGTCACAGCTCGCCGTTCCTAGTTCTGGCGGCAGATCACGAGGGCACAATTATGTGCAGTGTCTCTGAGCTCACACGAGCTTATAGCGATAGTTCATTTGAAAAAACAATCGCTTCCTCAGACTGATCTCGGGGCCCCGTGACCAGAGAGGGAAGTGCGAAAAACAAACGGAACGGGATGGACTGAGAACGGATCACAGTCAGTCGAGTAATCCAGCTCACCTTGTCCGATGACAGTTCCTTAGATGTCGAGGTACAGTGTTCAATATACGCCCTAGCACAGGCCTTCAGTGCGCTAGTTCAATTCACGTCAGTCCAGTTCAAGTTTCCTGAAGCGAAAGCGCGTTACCCAGTGTCTATGACGTATTAATAAGGAATGTCTCGCGCGCCTGTGCTCTCTGCGCATGCGCGAATAGCCTTCGCGCGACCCTGAGGGAGTGATATCATGGCGAAGGATGTCTCGTGCCCATGATGAGTGCGCATGCGCGCTATCGTGGATGACGTGTTGAAATACTCTATTATGGTAGGCTGATGGTGAGGAATGCGTAAGGCAGTATGTTAAATGTAAACATGTAAACAAATAAGCGCGAGTCCCTATTTCAGAGGTGTGTACTAATTAATACTCTGCAGATTCTTTTACTAGCTTTTTTGCCCTGTTATGTATCCCTGTTTCCTGTTCATGTGGTATCTAGTGTCCTGATCGGGTGGTTACACTTTCCTCCCCTTCAGGCTCCCTCCCCTCATTCAGTTCTTTGTTCAAGTTATATGATTCAAGATTCGTTTCTGCTTCCCAGGAGCTTTCTGAACTGGGGGAATCGTTCCAGGATACCAGATATTCCTTCTGGCCATTTCTTTCGCGGACTTTCAGTATTTTCTTTGGCTGGATTTGATTGTGAGGCTCAATTCTGAAATGTTGTATTCTTTTCCTCGTGTTTATGTTAGCTTTTTTCAGCAAACTGACATGAAAAACGGGATGTATCTTCCAACCAGGGGGAAGATTCAATTGGACGTTCAGTTCAGAGATTTTTCTCTTAATGGCAAAGGGTCCCAGAAATCGTGGTTTGAATTTCCTGCAGAAACCGGGCATGGTGATGTTTCGGGACGATAACCAAACATAATCTCCCACTTGATAGTCTGGGCCTGGCCTCCTTTTCTTGTTTGCTTGTTCTTCATAGTGCTTTCTGGAGGTGATAAGCTTTTGATTGACCTCTTGATGGATTTTTCCAAGGTTTCTGGCCACTCTTTCCGTTGCAGGTACCTTGATGTCATCTTTGTCCACATCTGGCATATATGGTAGCATTCTTGGATGTCTTCCGTAATTACAATAAAACGGACTAACCCCGGTCGAGGAATGATCCAGGTTATTGAACGCAAATTCGGCCAACGGTAGAAGCTTCACCCAGTTTCGGTGTGTAGCGGTGACGTAGCATCGCAGGTACTGTTCGAGACTCTGGTTCGTTCTCTCAGTTTGACCATCTGTCTGCGGGTGGAAAGCTGTAGACAGACTCACCTTGACTTCCCAGATTTGCATTATTCCGTTCCAAAATCTTGAAACAAATTGGGATCCTCGGTCAGAAATGATTTTCTGCGGAAGACCATGTAGTTTGTATATGTGTTCAATGAACAATAGAACAAGCTCTTCTGCGGTGGGTAGTTTGGACAAAGCTACGTATCGAACCATTTTTGAAAATAAATCGACTGTTACCCAGATGACGGTCTTTCCTTGACTGCTGGGAAGGTCGGTTATAAAATCCATTGCGATTGATGTCCAAGGCGTCGGTGGTACTTCAATAGGTTTCAATAACCCAGCAGGTTGTAGCCTGGAACTTTTTGCCTGTGCACAAATTCCGCAATTCTGTAGGTATTGTTCAGTGCATTCCTTCCAATTGGGCCACCAAAAGGTTCTGGAAATCAACTTGGTTGTCTTTTCCAGCCCTGGATGTCCAGCCGTAAATGAATCGTGACACCATTGGAGAATCTCATCTTGTCGGTGCTTTGGAACCACAATTTTTCCATCTTTTGTCCAAGATCCATTAACATTCATCTCTATTTGATAACCTTGTTGTTGTAGTTCATGAACTTCAGCTTCCTCCAACTCCAAATCCAAGTTAGCTATTGCCTCCACCTCGCTGATGAAATCTGTATGGAAAGCAGACGGCTTTATGATGGGTTGATTGTTTTCCGGAATATTATCAGCGCTGTTTGGGAGGCGTGATAGTGCGTCAGCTTTTGAATTCAATTTACCAGGTCTATAAGTGATATGCAGATTGAAGCGTGAGAAGAACTGAGACCATCTCGCATGTCTGGCACTTCTACTCTTGGCGTTCTTCAGATAGATTAAATTCTGGTGGTCGGTGAAGACTTCCACGGGTGACTGGGTCCCTTCCAAATAATGTCTCCAATGTCCTAAGCTTTCCTTTATGGCTAACATCTCTTTTTCTAAGATGGAGTAATTTACTTCAGCAGGAAGTAGTTTTTTACTGAAATAAGCTATGGGATGAAGCTCTCCTTGTGCGTTTCGTTGAGAGAGGACCCCCCCCAGGGCAACATTGGATGCGTCAGCTTCCAAAATGTACTGTCTTCCTTGGTCTGGCTGCATTAAAACGGGGGCCTCACAGAATTTTTTCTTTAGGATGGCGAAAGCTTGCCTCTGTGGTTCGTTCCACTGAAATGGTTGTCCTTTTTTCGTTAAGTCAGACAAGGGCTTAGCGACTGTTGAAAAATCCTTGATGAACCGTCTGTAGTAATTCGCGAATCCCAGGAATCTTTGAATCTCTTTTACAGTGGAAGGATTAGGCCACTCAAGGACTGCAACAACTTTTCCCCGATCCATCTCTACCTTTCCAGGTCTTAGTATGTGTCCAAGAAACTCCACTTCTGAAGAATGGAAATTACATTTTTCTAGTTTGGCGTACAAGTGATGAGCTCTTAGCCTAGAAAGCACTTCTGTTACTTGTCGTACATGCTGCTGATAAGTCTGAGAGTAGATTAATATATCATCAAGATAAATGGCCAATGACTGTCCCAGTTGATCCTTAAATATATCATTAACAAAAAACTGGAAGGCAGCTGGAGCGTTACACAGCCCGAATGGCATCACCATGTACTCGAAGTGCCCAAATTTCGTTCTGAACGCTGTCTTCCATTCGTCCCCAGCTTTAATCCTAACTAGGTTATACGCCCCTCTCAAGTCCAGTTTAGTAAATATCTTCGCTTCTCTCACTTGGTCGATGAGATCCGCAATAAGCGGAAGAGGATATCTATTTTTCACCGTGATATTATTTAGTTCACTGTAGTCTACACACGGTCTTAGCTCCCCTCCCTTTTTCTCTACAAAAAATATAGGAGCTCCTGCGGGAGATTTGGAAGGTCGGATAAATCCTTTATCCAATGATTCTGTAATGTACTCTCGCAACGCCTTTTCTTCTGGCGGCAAAAGAGAGTAAATTTTTCCATGAGGAATTTCTTTATCTTCTTGAAGCTCGATCACGCAGTCATATTCCCTGTGGGGCGGCAACTCCTTGGCTTCAATTGGGCTAAAGACATCCTGATACTCAAGGTATTCCGTTGGAATCTCCATGGCTGAGATAATGGTTTCTGAAGATCCTTCCATAGGCAAAGCTTCAAGTCTCTCGGATTGGAGGATTCCACAGGCGTGGCAGTGTTGGGGTTCAAAGGTCACTGTCCTTTCTTTCCAGTTAATGCGCGGATTGTGTAATTTAAGCCAATCCATTCCGACTATTAGCCGGTATCTGGGGGATTGAATTAGATCAAACGCAATTGTTTCAGCATGCTTTCCCAGGGTCATTATTAGGGGTTCAGTTTTCTCTGTGACCGCCCCTGATTGAATTATTGTTCCATCTACTCCCCTAACTAGTACTGGAGTTTCCTTCTTTACACGCCGAATGTTCAGTTCATTAGCTAGCTCTGAGTCCATATAATTAAACGGAGCCCCGCAGTCTATTAGCAAATTGATTTCTTGTGATGTTTTGTTCATAAGTTTTGCTTTCAACTCCAAATGGTCACCGGATAGAGCGGCTAAATGTTCGAAGGGAATTTTGTCTGCACTCGAATCTACCCCCTCTTCTAAATTCGAGCTTCCTCGTTTCCCTGAACCCTGGATTTCGGATTTTCTTTCACTTCTTC
>JASCRB011067302.1:0-11013 GCA_030264475.1 Desmognathus conanti | reverse complement strand
TAATTGCAACCTTGGGTCGTCAGACCTCCCTCTACGAAGACAACAGACTCCTTGGGGTTCACCTCCAATGGCCTGGCTGTGCCTAAATACAATTGAGAGAGATTGAGTGGCCAATTGCTTCAGGTCCATTTGGCCAGGCTGTGGAATTCCATCCTGGAAAAAATTCTGTCACTTACCTTCCTTCGAGCGCTTTCAATCTGCTTTTCAAATTCACTCTGTGGCCCTTGCAATAGCTCGCCCTTTTCGATTTAATCTATTTTCCACCTCAGACTTGTCTCTCTTAGACCCGTAAGCTTTCGTTATTATACTGAAGGTGTGTGCTCTAGTTTGTTTTTACTGCCCACCCACTTGCATGTTTAGACCCTCCCACCTGGTTTCCCTTTTGCATGTTTTTATCGCGTTCAATGTGAGTTTGTGCGCAGCGCATAATAAAAGACTTTTGAATGAATTAATGAAACGAACAAATATTTCCCATGGCGTAAATTCTGATCTTGAAGGCAGATGAACACGAAATTTAGAGTGTTTAGGGAACTAACTAATCTTCACAATGTAGGTGTGTAATGGGGTTCCTAGCACACACATGCAGTTTCAACGGCAGCTCCCCTGAAGTTATGCAACCTATGGGAAAAGTGCAGAGCTTTACCTCATAGGGTCCCCAGCATAATGCCCAAGTATCTCTCCACATATAGACGGAGGCCCTCAGGTGTCCCTAGGACACACAGAAGCTTCCCCAGGGGTTCAATTCCAGGTTACTGAGAGCCACATCACAAGGTCTCCCCCTGCCGGTTAAAAAATATAAGCCACAAACAAATCTTCTTAGATAGGACCATATTTCATGAATAATGCACAGATCCATGTTTAGGTACCCTTCTGAGTATCCCCTTTTCTGGAAGTTGCCACGTGGCTTCCTTCTAAAAATGGGTCCAAGCAGCAGAATGGAGTCAGGGGTTGCCAAACCATTTTCCCAGGATTGGGAACACGTGTTTGCAACCCCTTTTAGGGTTTGCCACTATCGTAGAGCAGCCACATGGCCTGCTCCTAGATAGCCATTCTTCCCAGTGGGGGAAGTTTGGTGGACAAAGTCTTGTGCTCCCTCCGGGTGGGTTTCACACCCAGCAGGGAGGTTTAGGGGATCCTGTAGAAACCAGCCCTCCCCTTCTTCCTCAGTGGAGGCTCCCACCCAGCACCTTGCGGTGCCTGAAATGCAGCCTACTCCCAGTCTCTTTGTCCAGGCGGTCAAAGAGGTGTTGAGAGTGCCTTTAGTGAGGAGCTCCCAGGTGTGGATTCTGCCACCCTGGGCCCTCCCTTTTCCAGTCTGACAGCAGATTGCGTGTCTGCTGTTCCAGGATCTACCATCTGAGGGTGAACCATCCCTCTGATGGGGAGATCTGTCGTTTGCCCCAGCTGAGGTTTCCCGCCAAAGGTTTCCCGTATTTTAGTAGGTGAGCTTGGCTCACTTTCCCCTTCTCTTCTCTTCTAACCTCTGGGTGACACACACGTTGTGCGTTCACCGCAGAGGGAATTCCACAGAGGAAGATGGGCTTGATGGGCACCTGGTCTTTTGCGTCTAAGCCGCACTAGCTTAGCCTGGCCTAACAGAAGTGCACTGGAGTTCGGCTGCCTCGTCCTTCCGGAGTTGTTGGAGTGGTGAGTCCCTGTGGCACTTGTCTGTGTACCGACCGTGTATCTCTGAACTGTGATATTGCTGTTTAGTGATTGCTGAACAAACTGAACCACTTGATTAGACGCATAGCTTTTACCTACCTTGTCTGTACCGAAACTACTCACCTTCCCTGAAGCGTGGAGTTTAAAGTAACCATTCTGCTCTTAATATACCTACCTGTTTTTGAGCTAATAAATAAGTGTTCTTGTTTTTGAAAGCTCCTGAGTCGATTGCTTTTCTTTTGTGGCATTTGTGGTGTCTAAACTTAAGGGCGGATGATCCTGGTAATTTAACACCACTAGTTATCCTGAGGGCGCTGCACGCGGCAGGCCAAGGGTGCTGGAATAGGTGGTGGGTTTGTGTGAAAAGGGCAAGTTTGCTACCCCTGGCCCCGCTTTCATCACAGTGGAGGTCGCTGCTACTCTCCACTCACATCCTAAAAACCATTGCATCTTCCAACTAATACACATATTGCAACAAGGATTTTTAAGCCACCCTCTCTAAACTGCTCTTCCGTCTTCTGAAAGTGGAAAATGTACGACTTGTTTGAATTTAAGTGCTTGATTTTTAGCTTAGATCCTACCTGTCAGAAAATGCACTGCTTCATTTACCCAGACCCATGAAAAACACTTAAAAAAATTAGACCTAAAAAACAAATTAGTAATGGCCAATAAGGGTAATTATTGCAAAAAATGTATGGTGACCCACAGCAGGAAATTGTAAAGGAGGCAATCAGATTAACTATGCCACAGGCATTAGAGTATATAACAGTTTTGATCTATGTGAAATTCCACATAAGGTGCATTGCCATATGACTATATACAGGTTTGTTTGGAATGTACTGACATCTAAAGCACATTCTTACTAATGTAATATCACATTACTGTGGGGCTGTTAAAATAGTGATTAGCAATCACTGAAAAAAACTTCACATATTTTCGTTGCGTGATTCGGTTGAAAAGAGAAGTTTGATTATTAATCTTTAACATTTCAAGTTATTACTTTAAATGATGTGTTTACCCATTCAGTGTTGGTGCAAGCATAGGGCCAATTATGCAGCTGCCTACTCCTCAGCAGCTCTGAGGGAGCACCATTACAGGGTAAAGAAGCAAATTTTACACTTTTCTTTTTTTTTTTCAGTTCACCCAATGCACTTCAACCAAGGAATATTTGAGGGGAGAAGGGCAGCCAAAATGTCACTTTGCTTACTGAGTCAAAATCACTTGCCTCGCCACATACCCATTTTTTAATGTATTTTTAATCATTCTTAAAGTCCACAAAATGAAATGCAAGTTTATTCAATCTCCTCACCAAAGTACAAAGACCTCAGAAAAGTTAGCTTTTTAAATGCATTTTCTTATCTGCAACAGGAGACCTCCAATATCTTGCTGCTCCAGGCTCACCTTGCTTCCATTTCACACTCCTTTGGACAGCTCGATATAGGAGAATACTCTGTAACATATTAACCACTACATTGGTAGACAGATGAAAGAAGCCAGCACAGGTTTGACACTGGTCATGGCAAGCATGTGGCAGCAAACTCATACTTGCTGAAACATATTCGTCCTGAACCCTTTAACCTCTCTATGTGGACTAGTGCTCACAAACAAGAACATATTTCTGTGCTTTCAGACTGGTCTTTGGCCATCCACCACAGCCTGATAACCAACCCTCAAGGCAATTATAAATGACTGTTCTGCCTTTTATTATTTTTATTTATTTCTTTTTTTACTTTTCTGCTTTTGGCATCATTTTATTTTAAATTGTTTTTATTGAAAGCCAGAAGAAATAACACTATCATATACAGGATAAAAAAATTCATACATTAGTACAGCATGACAATCATGCCCTCTCATTAACACATCTTCACCCACATATCAGGGTATGTTACATTTCAATTGCATCTTCATCTTCCCGGCAATCAAGTTTTCCCAAGCTATTATGTACAATTAATCTATTAACATAACTGTCATAACTAACAAACTGGTTGTCTCTCCACGGTCACCTCCCACCACTCATTTCACGGCCTATTCAGTCTGCTCACTGAGAATCCTTGTCATACCCTTGAGCATCTGTATTCCATGCACAGATTCTGCAATTTCTATATAACCCTGCATATCGACATTCTCTTAGTTTTCATCCGATGCCCCGTTTACACTGCCCTGTTGATAAAGATAGCTTCTAAATGCACCCCATGTTTCCTTTGGCCTCTGTGCTCTCTTCATATATTGTACAGCTAATTCTTCTCTATCTGCCCAAAAATTGAGGACTCGTAACCAAATTTTAATCGCAGGTGATTTGCCCCGTGTCCAAGTGAGTGCTACCCTTCGTTTTGCCAGTGTGATCGCCACATTCGCCCACTTAGTTAGAGAAATAGACATTTCTGGCAAAATATTCAACATTGCAACCTCCACTGTACATCGACAGACTTCACTGATAATATTAAAAACTCTGCACCAAAACATTTGATTCCTATAACATCCCCAGGCAGCGTGTACAAAATCAACATTTACCCCTCCACAGCCCATACACAATAAATCCTGTCCACCGTTTATCCTGCTTAGTTTTTTGGTGTGACAGAAGCCTGGTGTAAAAATGTATAATGTATTAATCTGTGTTGCATATTAAGCAATACGCTTCTAGTGAGCCTGCAGGTTTCATACCACCTAATATCATCCAACTCATAGCCTAGCACTGCCTCCCATTTGCCTCTAGCTGGAACACTTTCTGTAGTTTTAATTGCGCTAAGCAGCCCATACAATCTCGAAATCTGATGTGATTCAGCCATCGTGGTGAGCATGTGTGTCAGTAGTGGCAGTTCATCTGGTTATACGGGGCATATAATAAACGGGGCATATAACGGGGCATATAACGGGGCATATAATAAACGTGTTAAGCGCTGAACGGGAGCCCCCAGCCCCCGACATCTAAACAGAAAGCGTGAAACCAAGAAAGCCCTCAAGGTAAACCTGCATGCTACCCATAGAATAGCACATAAGACAGAATAATGAACAATGGCCACAATGTTTAATGTTTAACATGTTTCCGAAGGGCACCAGGTCAGCGCCTTAAAATCGCAATAGCGATCCTAGACGCTATACAAATGCTGTTTAACATAACAACATAACATACTGGCCAAATTTTGTACATTGCATTTTTAATTGCCAACCAGTGCATCATATTCATTACCCCACCTCCAGCTTGATCCAATATGTCCTTGCTGTCCCGTTGGTCTGCCTTTTATTATGCCACAGCCCCTTCTTATCATCTATTTTTGCCTATTCATCTGATTACGCACTTATACGCTTATTTGTCTTTTTATTGGCTTTTCCCCCACTCCTTCACTGCCTGAAACCTTACCTAGGCAATGTGCAGATTGTTATAAGTTCTGTGTGGCCTTTCTTCATCAATTTCTTCCTCTATGCTGAATATATTGTACCCACTGATGACCACTATCCCTCTTACTTCTTGTCTCCCTCTTGATTTCTTTCTAGCCCATGAATCATCTCCCCATCGACCTGTCAGGTGAAAGTCACAATGCCCTCACTTACACTTTTGGCATGACACCACCTCTCCAGCCATACCTGAAATCTCCAAAGCCTTCTACTTTCCCTTGCTAATACACTTGAACTTGCCAAATCTATAAACTTTCCCTAAACCCAGCTGACATAACATAAAATAAACAAAGCACCCAATGTAATATTAATACAATTAATTAATGTAATATTGTTGTTATTATTATTATTATTGATTACATGTTATTGACCATGCGCTGATGGCACTGGTTGGATGGGTCAGCTCCTCTGGTAATCAGATATCTTTTACTGAGAATCTATTGATATAATTTAATAGTATGTATAAGCAAGCTTATAATTTTTTATGTAGTAAATACACAGGGGCTGATTCACAAAGCAGTTACGTGCTGTCTTAATTTTACATCGAGTGTAACTCTCATTGACAGCAGTGGGACTTACACCAGTTGTAAAAAAGAAGACACACGTAACTCCTTTGTGAATCAGCCCCTTTGTACACAAACGGTTCTCAGAATTTAAGTTGAGTATGCTTATTGAATTGATTACTATATATCATGTAAACATCACAGAAACCTTATATTTGAAATGAAGCAAAACAAAATATGTCTTTGCATCAGAATTTCAGTAAAAAATATGCATTGAACATATCCATTTCTAAACATGGTTTTATGTTTTTTTTCTCAACAGAAGCCTGTCTTGGAGTCACCTTACCTAGATGTATATCACCGAGTATGCACCTACAATGAAACAAAATTGATGACAGTAAAGTTGCCAAACTGTAGCCCTGATGTAGATGCAATATACACATACCCTGTAGCCATCAGATGTGACTGTGGAGTATGTCCAACTGTCACCACTGAATGTGAAACTCTCTAATACCTTTTCCACTGGTTCAGATAGTCATAATAAATACTCATGCATCCTTACATTTGCGTTAAAATATTGTGTTTGAATGTTTTACTGAACAGCCAGTAATATACAGGTCTGTATTACAGGTCTGTTCCTGGAACAGAGCATTATACATAGAAAATAATTAGGACACTGACAAAGGCTTATAAAAGACTGTGCAATGTAAGCTTGTGGTAGTTGATTAGAGCCTCACAGATAGCCTCGCACAATGCTTTGTTAATCACCACATGGCCCAAACACTTTACTCTTCCCTCTTCTTTTATCCCAGCCTTTCTTCCAGAAGGTCCTCTCCACTGTCTCTTGACTTTCGGCTTGCTCTAGATTGAGTAGTCGTATTAATTCTGAGGGCGAGCAGCATTCCTAGTAGTGCTCGTCATACTTACACATGTCTGTGACCCTGGAGAAAACAGGTTTGTGTCCAATAGGGGGCCCTGCTTTCTTTTTATTTACGTTGATACTTTTCACTTGTTGTCTTGAAGCTTATTTGACTCATTTCACGTCATTAAAGAACAGTTTGTTTTGAAACAAAGCAACCTTATTCAATTGCATTCTGCCTTATGATTCTCTCTAGTTGACTGAGCAAGAAAAGTGCACACATACTTTTCTGACAGCCCCACTGGCAGCAGCAGATCTCCAATAATCCTTCCTCTCTTTCAGGCTCACAAATTTTCGGTGAACTTCATAAAGAAACTGCATGGGTTGAATAACATCTGAGCCAAATTGATTGGCTTGCTATTGTTCCTGTCTAGTCCTTCGGAAAAAATGACAGACGTTTCTTCTGTGCGTGTGTCCTGTTTTTAAAGCTTTGTTTCGAAATTGCCTAGGTGATAACTGAAATGAGGCTTAACGTATTTAGCCATTAATTGTGTTCAGTGACACAGTTTTCAGGAAACTGAAATCTGTTAATTCAAATATTCCATCAGGGGTACAGTAAATGGTGAAGAGTTCATTTTTAGAAACACCCCAATTATTGCTGCCCCATATCGAGAATTCTGCTGTCTACTTGCATTTTGCACATTTGTCTATTGCTTTTTTATTTTTGACTTTTTAATTCTGCCTGACTGCTGCTATTTTAAATTGCTCGCTTAGAAATCAATTTGTTTTACAGTACGGGTTTTATCTTAATTTTAACCTGTGCCACTTGTTTTTTATCTGTATCCCGTTTTTACTGCTCTCCACTTGACTTTTATTCATTTAAAATGCCTTGCACTTGAAAACCACCATTGTTGATTAAACATCCCCTCTACTGCCCTCATTCACCTAATTCACTGCTGCTTTGTATTTACTGCCGCTTAGCGTAGTTGTGTACCGGCTTGCCTCTGGCACCATTTTGAGATAGGTTGTTGTGTCAGGGTCGCTGGGACTACATCCCCCAGAAACCCCTCTGCCCTTAAGTGACGTCGTCGGCGCGTTAGCGCCGGCGCGTCTAGGCCTGTCTTTGGTGGGCCTGTCCGTGCCTGTCAGTGCCGGAGGTGCAGCAGTGCGGCATACCACTATGTCCATGCCTAACTTTGCTGGTCAAGACTGGGATGATGCCCTCAAATTCTGGCACAGCCTTACCCACCCCACTGATGTCTTGCCTGATATTGAGTGTTTAGATGACTATACTTCAAGGTATGCTAGTACCTACTCTCTATCTGCTAAACTGGTTTTCTCCAGAGTTAAATGTGACCTGGCTATCTCTGTTTCCATTTCCTGTCATACAATTTCCACTGCTACAACTGTTCAGCCAACTATCCCTAACCTTGGTCTGAGTTGTTCAATGCTAAATACCCGGTCCTTAGTCAAGCATGCGTCTGAAGTTTCAGATTATATACTTCAGACTGAAACAGACATTATGCTTCTTACTGAGTCCTGGCTTCACGCTGCAGCCAATCATGCTGCACGACTTGCTACTCCTACTGGCTATAGTATCATTCGGTCAGATAGGAACTCCTCAATTGGTGGGGGCGTTGCCTGCATCATCAGAGATTCCCTTCATTATTACGTACTAACATCTGCTCCTATTGATAATTGTGAATATGTGCTTTTTAAACTCCTCTTGAACCCCAACACCTCACTTTTGTGGCTTGTCATTTATAGACCGCCCCCAGACTCCCCTCTTTTTCAACAACAATTGCTTGATGTTCTCTCCTCTCATCTCAAGCCAAATACTAAAATAATTATTTGTGGTGACTTTAATTATTGGGCACATGACACCACTGATAAAGAAGGTGCCACCCTTTTAAGTGCGCTTACTAGTCTAAATTTGACCTTTCACCCAATAGGGCCTACGCATGTGTTGGGCAACTCTCTTGATTGGGTCCTCTCGCATTGTGTTTTCTTGACTAATTTCCAGGTGTCCCCTTGCTCATGGTCGGATCACTATGTAGTTTCTTTTAATCTGCCTTGGCGTGAATTGCTAACTAAACCTATCCACAAACGTCCTTCGGTGCAATGCCGTAACCTAAAAAGGATAGATGTACCCTCCTTCTCTGCTCACTTATCTAAGAAACTTAATTCCATTTTAATGCATGAGGATGTGGAGCTGTTGGCAACTGACCTAAGAAATTTGCTTAATAATACTGCAGATGTCATGGCTCCGCTCAAATTAAAAATGGTTAAACCTGAAACTTGTAACAAAACCTGGTTTACTGACGATATTATTAAGGCGCGTACATGTAAACGCAGAGCTGAAGTGTTATGGCGCAGATGCCCTAATTCTGATACACTTGCTACCTACAATATGGCTGCTAAGGCTTATAAAACTGCCATTTTTACAGCTAAATCTGAACAGTATAATACAAGAATTGCTGAGGCTGCCTCAGATTCGAAATAACTTTTTAGTATCGTCAAAGAATTAGAGGGTGTGCCAGCTGCTGCTGCTTCCCCAAATCCTAGCGACAACTGGTGTCGGGCCTTGCAGGATGCACTGTTCTCAAAAATTAAAGGCCATGTTTCTCGCATCTCTGCAAAAAAGAGGCTTTTTTGGCCTGTGGGGAGTGTGAGATTTCTGCCCCAGATCTGTACAACTCTTCAAATCTCCCTAAATTCTCCTTCAGGCAGGTTTCGGTAGCGGAGGTGATTTCTACAGTAACCTCAATGAAACCGACAGCCTACAAAGGGGATATTTGTCCAGCAGAATTAATTCAAGCTGCAATAAATGTGCTCGCACCAGCCATCACTAAATTAGTGAATGTCTCTTTTGCCACTGCAAAGGTTCCGGCTTTCCTGAAGGAATCCTGGATCACCCCTTTGCTTAAAAAAGCTGGCCTGGATCCAGAGAATCCATTAAACTACCGACCAAACACTAATATGGCCTTTTTACTTAAAATTTTAGACAGACTAGCTTATGTGCAGATCTCAGAATTTGTGGAATCTTTTAATCTTTTTAATGTCAGACAGTCAGGTTTTAGGAAAGGCATGGGTACAGAATCGGCACTTTTAGACTTAAAAAATAATATTGTTCATTTAATAGATCAGGGTCACCCGGTAATGTTGTTGCTTTTAGACCTAAGCGCTGCGTTTGACCTTGTTGACCACAACTCACTCACTCAAAGGCTGTATAACAACTTTGCCTTTTCCTCTGAGGCAGCTGAATGGGTCAAATCTTTCCTGTCGGATCGTACATCAAGGGTCTTTCTGGGTACGTCTGCTGCCTGTCCCACCCCTCTGGTCAGGGGCGTCCCGCAGGGCTCTGTTTTATCACCCATGCTGTACAATATGTACACGCGCCCCCTCTTTGACGTCCTTGACCAGTGTGGAGTGGGTTTTACCAACTATGCAGACGATACCCAGATCTATCTCCCTCTATCTGGCTGTTACTCGGATGACCTTGTTAGGATACAAAATACAAAATTGGATGGCGTTTAATGGCGTAGCCCTCAACAGCGATAAAACGGAGATTCTTCTACTAGGCACCAGACACAAGTTGAACACGCTGCCTCCTGAATATAATGCCTTTGTTATTGATAACAATACGATTAACACCTCTTCTGTGGTTAAAACTTTGGGTGTCTACCTTGATGCGCATCTTTCTATGATGAATCATGTACTGAAGACTAAATCCTCTTGCGCCTACATTTTAAAATTGCTCAGACAGATCAAGGTTTATCTTTCAAGAGACCACATGGCACGGGTGGCAGGTGCACTCATAAATTCAAGGCTTGATTATTGTAACAGCCTATTGGCTGGCGCTGACAAGAAAGTCCTTCACGTCCTACAAGTAACACAGAATGATGCGGTTAGGGCAGTTGTCGGCATCTCCCGACAAGAGCACATTTCTGTAGCCAGAAATTCTCTGCACTGGCTTCCTGTTGAACAGAGGGTTCAACACAAGATGTGCACCATTGCTCACAAATGCATCTCCGGCTCTGCCCCTACTTATTTAGCCGATAAGGTTAGCTTATATGCTCCCTCCCGTTCCTTGAGGTCATCCCATGCTAGGCTGCTCCGCCCTCCTAGAGTCAAGCTGACAACTTTTGGTGGACGCTCTCTGGAAGCTCAAACAGCTGCCTGCTGGAATAGGTTGCCTGCACAGACCCGTAATCTGGAAACTTTTTCGTCATTCAAAAAAGCAGTTAAAACTTTTCTTTTCCAGGATGTTACTTGATTTCCCTGGGTTTTTGGTTTGCCTGGTTAATGTTTTGTCTTGCTGAATATGCTTCCGGTTTTGTCTGCATCGGCGTGCACTGAGGCCCTCGGGCGAGTTTGCACATTAAACAAACTTAAACTTAAACTTAAGTTTAAATGAGGTCATTGTATTTTCCCCACGCTCTTTCTTTATTTTCTATGGGTACACAATAGTTCATTCATGTATTTCTTATGAATGAACCATTGATCCCATTGATGGGTTTTGATGGGGTAATTGCTAGGTACTCTTATTATAAAGATAGCTAGGGAATCGTTTATTTATGCTTACAATTTTTT
>JASCRB011056219.1:0-11021 GCA_030264475.1 Desmognathus conanti | reverse complement strand
AACACCGGCGGTTTTGGACTTACCAGCGTTTTTTACACTCATTCGCCAAATCGTAATCAGGGCCTAAGTCGAAAAACGTTGCTGGAAATATCTGGATATTTCTCCACAGATTTTTGATCACACTATTTGAGGGAGATAATATATTAGAGTACACATTATTTTAGCAATTCTGTGTATTTCTGCGGATAACGTGTTGATGAGCACATGCAATTACAGCTAACAACCCAAGTGTCAAATATCTGGCCAGAATTAATGTGCTCTTTACCCTCCTGCTAATGGCTGACATAATATAAATACAATTACACAGAGAATCAGTCAGGGTTAAAGGGGCATTCAGTGCTTACTGTACATATGATTTAAACATCAATCAATATTAATTGCAAATAGAACTCAGCCAATTAATAGAAGATCCAATATTAATTAAAACAAACAGTGCATCATTTCTGAAAAGCACAACATATTTTTTCATTTCAGTCAATAATAATAGTGATATATATTATATTATTAATATACATCTGAGCAAACATAGGTATGCAATAGTGTGCTTGCACACATGCTATATTCTATTTTCACTATTAAATCAGGAAAGCCAATTACTGTGCTGACCTCTGAACCTTTGGTGTAGGCTTTCTTTCTTTGACAGGCATTTTCAATTGTAGGTAACTAGCCGTTAGATTAATATTAATCCCTGAAAATAAGACCTGTAACATTATCAGGGATATTTTTAAATGTAATTAAATATGACCCGGTGATTGAGTACCATTGTAAAACATGAAAGAGCTGTCTGTCTCTAGTTGCTAGCTGGCGTAAATTCCATCTCTAGCGTAACTCGTTAGAGTGTACCAATTGGGCTCATAAATATGCTCAAACAGCATTTCGACACAGCGGCTCTTTGATGTTTCTCGTGAACAAGATGTAAATAGGCACTTCGCACTAAGAGGATTACTAACGGTATTATGTGAGCTTTTATTTGTTTTTAAAAAATACGGAGGGAATTGGCAGTATTGCCTAGTACAAATGGGTTACGCGCTATTGCACGCTACTGCAAGATGGCGTCCTGCAAATTCATCTCACACTATAAAACAATGTGTGATTGGCTACCGGTTTGGTCAAAAAATGGCGACCTGACGGGAAAGCCGAGGAGACGCCCTGTTGTTGTACACTTTGCAAAAATAAGGTAAGCAACCTAGAATGCGTGCTCTGTCAGCTAGTAAATGTTTATTGGCTAATACATAAACCCCTCTTTGAAGTGAGATGTGAACCGGCAACTTATGTGCCGCTTCGCTTTTTGTTTCGTAGGCCGTGCAGCCCCATGAACATCTAAAGCAGGGCGTCTATGGCTTTACAGCCCAGCACCACCATACAGGTATGCGTGGCAAATAATGCGAGGAGATAAATTGATTAATTCAGTTTGATGCCGCTTGAGTGTGACACCAGTTTATTCTTGCTTTATAGGCCACAAATACTATAAAAAAACAGCTATGGTGATAACGTGCCGCACAACTGAAACAAAATATGTAAATGGAATCGCTAGTACTAAAGCTTGTTGCTTTCAGAGGGTAAGAGGCTTGACAGAGGGCATTCATGCATTGTTGATAACTGACTAAAAGCAGAGTTATCTGATAAAAGAATAGCGCGCACGTTTTGGGTGTATGTTGATAGTTGTTCTCACCATTGTAAGATGATTAATTCGTGTTTTGTCTTGTTTTTTCCACTCTTTTTGTCTCCTTTTAGCACTTTAGCACTTTGTTCTACAGACACATTGAATATTGTAATTGATTAATGTTGATGAGGATTGGTTAAGTTTGTTAGTCCTGATGAGGCCATATTGAGAATACGGCTGAAACAAATTTGTCGACGGTTTTTTTCCATCAACATCTAGCCCTATAGCCGGATGTGGAGATTGTAAAGGCTCCCTCCATCAATGAACAAACAGATGATTGTTCATGGTGGTGTGAACCCTAGGCATAGGGATTGATGAAAATGAGTCTTTTATTAGACCTATGATTTATTCGAGATGGGTGTGTGTAGAGAAAAAGTGCTTTTTATAAATGTGGTTTTAGAGATGAGTTATGTGCTGATTTTCTAAATAAAGAATTTTTATACTGGAGACAAGAATTTTGTGGAAATTGAATCAATTTCAACTAAGACAGTAATGTATGCTGTTTAAAGCAGCATAAATATGCTTTCCTAATAGTATATTTTGATTTGAGAGTGTCGAGCCAGGAAGAGCATTTAGCTCACAGTACCTGAATTGCATTATTGTAGCACGGCCCCGTGGGCTGCTGGGTCCAAATGATGATAAATTGATATTATCAAGCGAGTGTTGATGACTGTATTAATTGATTTGTAGCGTCCACGCAATTGTAAATAAGACAATGGAGAGATTAGCCTTGAGAACGTACACCCCTGAACAGATTGAAGCGCTATTGGGGGGGCAGTCCATTCTTGGGACAGAAAATGCTTCAGATCTAGTGAGTTCACAAAATGAATTAGACATCATTACACAACTGCGGAAAAAAACAATAAGAACTGAATTACATGGTCGTTTTATGGCTGAATATTTAAAAAATCAAATTTTGCCAGATGGACTTGTTGTCCGTAATGTGCCACGAGTATTTACAGAATATAGACCTTTTCTAGTTAACTGGAGTCATATTGGAAATAAATGCTCATCCGATTGGATGGCTTTAATTATTGAGACAGCAAATGAATTGATGAAAGAAGAGGCTAAAGAGATAAAAGAAAAAGAAGAGAATTTTCTCAAGAGTACTCTAATTTCAGACACCAAGAAGAAACTGGAGGCCCTTGAGAAAACGATGCAAGAATTTAAAGAACTTAATGTGTCTAAGAAAATTAACAAACTCAAAACAGATCTGAAGAATTTCAATTATGAGAAAATATATCCATTTTTGGAAAAAGACTATTACAAAAATGAGCGAGAGGCGGCAGCTAAATCAGCCCAGCAGAGGCCATATCACCGAAAAAGGGTAACCTTCTCAGATACTTCTGTCTCTAATACGAGTGACTCAGAAGGTTCGACCACCTCTGCAGGAGCTCAAAATAAACAACAGCCTTTTTTGTATCGAGGCAGAGGCAATCGAAGAAGAGGAAGAGCATATCCTCGCCATGGCATGCAGACACGCAGGGGAGACCATCACAACCCCTGAGAAATTCTCCCGATAATACTGACAATGTAGCCCCAATACCCATTTTTAATCTATCAAAACGTCCTTTACAGCAGAGTGAGTTGTCACTGCTTGAAAAGGGCCTGTCATTTGTGCCAGTTACTTATGCAGACCCTTTTCATCTTAGAATTGAGTTGACAAATTTCTTTAGACAGATACGGCTCAAAAAGTTCTTTGCTAATAGAGAGCCTGTGGAAGAGTCTGTTGATACAGGCTTTAGACCTGTATCAAGGTTTACACCATCTAGTACTCTATTGGGACCTGAAGTAATTACTTTTGAAAATAAAATCTTATCAGAATTAGAGAAAATTGAGTCAAAAAAACATTTCACAAAATTTAACCTGTCTAAAGATGAATACCAATCGATTCAAACCCTTAGCAGTGACGCATCCATTGTGATAAAAAATGCTGATAAAGGGGGTGGCATTGTTATTTGGGATGCGAATGACTACCACGTAGAAATGATGCGCCAACTTAACAATAGGACGCACTATTTGAAACTTCCAGGTGACCCTACTGCTGAATTACAATCTGAAATTGTCTCACTCATTTCATTGGGCTTTAAGAATAAATGGATATCTGAGAATGAATTTGACTTTTTAAATAATACTAACCCTGTCATCCCCGCAA
Organism: Desmognathus conanti; assembly: GCA_030264475.1. Lineage (NCBI taxonomy): Eukaryota > Metazoa > Chordata > Amphibia > Caudata > Plethodontidae > Desmognathus > Desmognathus conanti. The sequence goes on along the minus strand of JASCRB011056219.1, from coordinate 7,203 downwards.
TCTATTTACTCCCAAAAATACACAAGGATCTTGAAAAACCACCAGGGAGGCCAATTGTCTCGGGCATACAGTCTGTATTAGAGCCATTGTCCAAATTTGTCGATTTCTTCTTACGACCCTTTGTAGCGTCCATGAGATCTCTAATTCAAGATACTAGAGCTATGATTAAAAAGGTTGAAAATATCTCTTTTGATCCAAGTAGAGAACTACTAGTGACGTGTGACATTGAGTCACTTTATACGAATGTGCCTCAACGTGAAGTTCTCAATATTATATGTGACTTACTTAACACACGCCCCCAACCGATAAGAGTTCCCACAGAATTTCTTTTGGAGTGTGCATTTTTAGCACTCTCGAGGAATTATTTCCTTTACCAGGATCAGTTTTACCAACAACAAAAGGGCACTTCGATGGGTGCTACATTTGCACCAAGCATTGCCAATTTATATGTGGCAAGCTTTGAAGAGAAATTCGTCTTTAGTAACAACCCCTATTCAACTAAGATTCGTCAATGGGGCCGTTATATCGACGATATTTTCTTCATATGGACAGGAAACACGGCTGAGCTTGAGAACTTTAAAATTTGGCTCAACCAGTGTGATACAAATCTGACGTTCACCTTGGAATACAGTAACACACAGATAGCATTTCTTGACCTAATGATAAAACATGAGCAAAATGTATTATATACTGATCTGTTTAAGAAATCTACAGATCGGAATATGGCCCTGCATTTTGATAGTGCCCATCCGAAATCACAGAAAGAGAATCTCCCATATGGACAGTTTGTCAGATTGCGTCGCAACTGTACAAAACTTAGAGATTATGATCGGCATGCTAAGATCTTAATGGACAAACTAAAAACGAGAGGCTACCCTGGCTATTTAGTGAGACGAGCCTACAAAAGAGCTAGGTACAACCACCGTGAAGTATTACTAACGAAGAGGCAGAAAAAACAGGTGGCAGATGATCAAACAATCTGTGTAACTACTTTTTCTAATATTAGTGGCTTACTACAGCGTGCTATTCGACAAAATTGGAACATTCTGCAGTCAGCTGACTGTAGATTACCGAAACCTAGGTTTGCTTACAAGCGTACCAGTAATCTAAAAGACATGCTCACAAGGGCATACCTACCTGTACCTGTTAAACAACAAACGATTACACAACTGTTCAATCTTCCACCAGTGTTAGGACACTTTAGATGTACTGATTGTGTAGTATGTCCGCAGGTAATTCAAACCAAGGTGTTCTCTTATGCAGGTGAAACTTGGCCACTCAAATTCCACTCCAATTGTAATAGTTCCAACGTGATTTATGCATTATGGTGTCCCTGTGACCAGCTATACATTGGAAAAACAACTACAGAGGTAAAAACGCGCATCATCAAGCACAAGTCATGTATTAGATGCAAGTACAGAACAACACCACTGTATGAACACTTCATTGAACTGGGTCACACAGAAGAACAACTACGCTGGCAGGTCATTGAAAAAGTGACTCTTCCAAAAAGAGGTGGCAATATGGAAGCTAAATTACGTCTTCGTGAACAACATTGGATCTACAAATTGCAAACACATGTGAATGGTCTGAACGAATCATTGGAGTGGAATGCATTAGCAAGAGATAAGAGATGTAATCAAAAATAATGAAATACACAATCGATGATCAATTAGAACTGTATATATTGATCATTTTGTCCGCTTTGAATTTTCTGCCACATATTTTTGGATGTAATTAGATATGTCTCGGTGATCGAGTATTATTGTAAAAGATGAAAGAACTGTCTGTCTCTAGTTGCTAGCTGGCGTGAAAATTTTCATCTCTAGCGTAATCCGTTAGATGTCATTAATCGGGCTCATAAATATGCTTAAGCAGCAATTCGACACAGCAGCTCTTTGATGTTCCTCGTAAATAAGATGTAAATAGGCACTTCGCACTATGATGATTACTAATGATAGTATGCGAGCTTCTATTTGTTTAAAAAATTGTGGGAGTAGGCAGTGTTGCCTATCACATATGGGTTGCGCGCTATTGCACGCTACTGCAAGATGGCGTCCTGCAAATTCACCTCGCACTATAAAACAATGTGCGATTGGCTCCCGGTTTGGTCAAAAAAATGGCGACCTGACGGGAAAGCCGAGGAGACGCCCTGTTGTTGTACGCTTTGTAAAATAAGGTAAGCAACCTAGAATGCGTGCTCTGTCAGCCAGTAAATGTTTATTGGCTAATACATAAACCCCTTTTTGAAGTGAGATGTGAACCGGCAACTTATGTGCCGCTTCGCTTTTTGTTTCGTAGGCTGTGCAGCCCCATGAACATCTAAAGCAGGGCGTCTATGGCTTTACAGCCCAGCACCACCATACAGGTATGCGTGGCAAATAATGCGAGGAGATAAATTGATTAATTCAGTTTGATGCCGCTTGAGTGTGACACCAGTTTATTCTTGCTTTATAGGCCACAAATACTATAAAAAAACAGCTATGGTGATAACGTGCCGCACAACTGAAACAAAATATGTAAATGGAATCGCTAGTACTAAAGCTTGTTGCTTTCAGAGGGTAAGAGGCTTGACAGAGGGCATTCATGCATTGTTGATAACTGACTAAAAGCAGAGTTATCTGATAAAAGAATAGCGCGCACGTTTTGGGTGTATGTTGATAGTTGTTCTCACCATTGTAAGATGATTAATTCGTGTTTTGTCTTGTTTTTTCCACTCTTTTTGTCTCCTTTTAGCACTTTAGCACTTTGTTCTACAGACACATTGAATATTGTAATTGATTAATGTTGATGAGGATTGGTTAAGTTTGTTAGTCCTGATGAGGCCATATTGAGAATACGGCTGAAACAAATTTGTCGACGGTTTTTTTCCATCAACATCTAGCCCTATAGCCGGATGTGGAGATTGTAAAGGCTCCCTCCATCAATGAACAAACAGATGATTGTTCATGGTGGTGTGAACCCTAGGCATAGGGATTGATGAAAATGAGTCTTTTATTAGACCTATGATTTATTCGAGATGGGTGTGTGTAGAGAAAAAGTGCTTTTTATAAATGTGGTTTTAGAGATGAGTTATGTGCTGATTTTCTAAATAAAGAATTTTTATACTGGAGACAAGAATTTTGTGGAAATTGAATCAATTTCAACTAAGACAGTAATGTATGCTGTTTAAAGCAGCATAAATATGCTTTCCTAATAGTATATTTTGATTTGAGAGTGTCGAGCCAGGAAGAGCATTTAGCTCACAGTACCTGAATTGCATTATTGTAGCACGGCCCCGTGGGCTGCTGGGTCCAAATGATGATAAATTGATATTATCAAGCGAGTGTTGATGACTGTATTAATTGATTTGTAGCGTCCACGCAATTGTAAATAAGACAATGGAGAGATTAGCCTTGAGAACGTACACCCCTGAACAGATTGAAGCGCTATTGGGGGGGCAGTCCATTCTTGGGACAGAAAATGCTTCAGATCTAGTGAGTTCACAAAATGAATTAGACATCATTACACAACTGCGGAAAAAAACAATAAGAACTGAATTACATGGTCGTTTTATGGCTGAATATTTAAAAAATCAAATTTTGCCAGATGGACTTGTTGTCCGTAATGTGCCACGAGTATTTACAGAATATAGACCTTTTCTAGTTAACTGGAGTCATATTGGAAATAAATGCTCATCCGATTGGATGGCTTTAATTATTGAGACAGCAAATGAATTGATGAAAGAAGAGGCTAAAGAGATAAAAGAAAAAGAAGAGAATTTTCTCAAGAGTACTCTAATTTCAGACACCAAGAAGAAACTGGAGGCCCTTGAGAAAACGATGCAAGAATTTAAAGAACTTAATGTGTCTAAGAAAATTAACAAACTCAAAACAGATCTGAAGAATTTCAATTATGAGAAAATATATCCATTTTTGGAAAAAGACTATTACAAAAATGAGCGAGAGGCGGCAGCTAAATCAGCCCAGCAGAGGCCATATCACCGAAAAAGGGTAACCTTCTCAGATACTTCTGTCTCTAATACGAGTGACTCAGAAGGTTCGACCACCTCTGCAGGAGCTCAAAATAAACAACAGCCTTTTTTGTATCGAGGCAGAGGCAATCGAAGAAGAGGAAGAGCATATCCTCGCCATGGCATGCAGACACGCAGGGGAGACCATCACAACCCCTGAGAAATTCTCCCGATAATACTGACAATGTAGCCCCAATACCCATTTTTAATCTATCAAAACGTCCTTTACAGCAGAGTGAGTTGTCACTGCTTGAAAAGGGCCTGTCATTTGTGCCAGTTACTTATGCAGACCCTTTTCATCTTAGAATTGAGTTGACAAATTTCTTTAGACAGATACGGCTCAAAAAGTTCTTTGCTAATAGAGAGCCTGTGGAAGAGTCTGTTGATACAGGCTTTAGACCTGTATCAAGGTTTACACCATCTAGTACTCTATTGGGACCTGAAGTAATTACTTTTGAAAATAAAATCTTATCAGAATTAGAGAAAATTGAGTCAAAAAAACATTTCACAAAATTTAACCTGTCTAAAGATGAATACCAATCGATTCAAACCCTTAGCAGTGACGCATCCATTGTGATAAAAAATGCTGATAAAGGGGGTGGCATTGTTATTTGGGATGCGAATGACTACCACGTAGAAATGATGCGCCAACTTAACAATAGGACGCACTATTTGAAACTTCCAGGTGACCCTACTGCTGAATTACAATCTGAAATTGTCTCACTCATTTCATTGGGCTTTAAGAATAAATGGATATCTGAGAATGAATTTGACTTTTTAAATAATACTAACCCTGTCATCCCCGCAATCTATTTACTCCCAAAAATACACAAGGATCTTGAAAAACCACCAGGGAGGCCAATTGTCTCGGGCATACAGTCTGTATTAGAGCCATTGTCCAAATTTGTCGATTTCTTCTTACGACCCTTTGTAGCGTCCATGAGATCTCTAATTCAAGATACTAGAGCTATGATTAAAAAGGTTGAAAATATCTCTTTTGATCCAAGTAGAGAACTACTAGTGACGTGTGACATTGAGTCACTTTATACGAATGTGCCTCAACGTGAAGTTCTCAATATTATATGTGACTTACTTAACACACGCCCCCAACCGATAAGAGTTCCCACAGAATTTCTTTTGGAGTGTGCATTTTTAGCACTCTCGAGGAATTATTTCCTTTACCAGGATCAGTTTTACCAACAACAAAAGGGCACTTCGATGGGTGCTACATTTGCACCAAGCATTGCCAATTTATATGTGGCAAGCTTTGAAGAGAAATTCGTCTTTAGTAACAACCCCTATTCAACTAAGATTCGTCAATGGGGCCGTTATATCGACGATATTTTCTTCATATGGACAGGAAACACGGCTGAGCTTGAGAACTTTAAAATTTGGCTCAACCAGTGTGATACAAATCTGACGTTCACCTTGGAATACAGTAACACACAGATAGCATTTCTTGACCTAATGATAAAACATGAGCAAAATGTATTATATACTGATCTGTTTAAGAAATCTACAGATCGGAATATGGCCCTGCATTTTGATAGTGCCCATCCGAAATCACAGAAAGAGAATCTCCCATATGGACAGTTTGTCAGATTGCGTCGCAACTGTACAAAACTTAGAGATTATGATCGGCATGCTAAGATCTTAATGGACAAACTAAAAACGAGAGGCTACCCTGGCTATTTAGTGAGACGAGCCTACAAAAGAGCTAGGTACAACCACCGTGAAGTATTACTAACGAAGAGGCAGAAAAAACAGGTGGCAGATGATCAAACAATCTGTGTAACTACTTTTTCTAATATTAGTGGCTTACTACAGCGTGCTATTCGACAAAATTGGAACATTCTGCAGTCAGCTGACTGTAGATTACCGAAACCTAGGTTTGCTTACAAGCGTACCAGTAATCTAAAAGACATGCTCACAAGGGCATACCTACCTGTACCTGTTAAACAACAAACGATTACACAACTGTTCAATCTTCCACCAGTGTTAGGACACTTTAGATGTACTGATTGTGTAGTATGTCCGCAGGTAATTCAAACCAAGGTGTTCTCTTATGCAGGTGAAACTTGGCCACTCAAATTCCACTCCAATTGTAATAGTTCCAACGTGATTTATGCATTATGGTGTCCCTGTGACCAGCTATACATTGGAAAAACAACTACAGAGGTAAAAACGCGCATCATCAAGCACAAGTCATGTATTAGATGCAAGTACAGAACAACACCACTGTATGAACACTTCATTGAACTGGGTCACACAGAAGAACAACTACGCTGGCAGGTCATCGAAAAAGTGACTCTTCCGAAAAGAGGTGGCAATATGGAAGCTAAATTACGCCTTCGTGAACAGTATTGGATCTACAAACTGCAAACACATGTGAATGGTTTGAACGATTCATTGGAGTGGAATGCATTAGCAAGAGATAAGAGATGTAATCAGAAATAATCAAATACACAACTGTCGATCAATCAGAACTGTATATATTGATCATATTGTACACTCTGAATTTTCAGCCATATATTTCTAGATGTCATTAAATATGACCCGGTGATTAAGTATCATTGTAAAACATGAAAGAGCTGTCTGTCTCTAGCTGTTAGCTGGCGTAAAATTCCATCTCTAGCGCAATTCGTTCGAGTGCATTTTTGGGCTCATAAATATGCTCAAACAGCATTTCGACACAGCGGCTCTTTGATGTTTCTTGTGAATAAGATGTAAATAGGCACTTCTCACTAAGAGGATTACTAACGGTAATATGTGAGCTTCGATTTGTTTGTTTTATATAAAAAATACGGAGGGAGTTGGTAGTATTGCCTAGTACAAATGGGTTACGCGCTATCGCATGCTACTACAAGATGGCGTCCTGCAATCTCACACTATAAAACAATGTGTGATTGGCTACCGGTTTGGTCAAAAATGGCGACCTGACGGGAAAGCCGAGGAGACGCCCTGTTGTTGTACGCTTTGCAAAAACAAGGTAAGCAACCTAGAATGCGTGCTCTGTCAGCTAGTAAATGTGTATTGGCTAATACATAAATCCCTCTTTGAAGTGAGGTGTGAACCGGCAACTTATGTGCCGCTTCGCTTTTTGTTTCGTAGGCCGTGCAGCCCCATGAACATCTAAAGCAGGGCGTCTATGGCTTTACAGCCCAGCACCACCATACAGGTATGCGTGGCAA
>JASCRB011045138.1:0-11057 GCA_030264475.1 Desmognathus conanti | reverse complement strand
TTGTTCCGCGATAGACAAGGAAAATAATGACAAACCCACCTTGTCCCAACCACAAAGAATTCAACAAAAAGTGATCGTTGTAATGAAAAAAGAAATGATTAAAAATTCACATTTTGTGTGTGAACTGCGCGAGGAAAATGATCGACATTATGCACAAGTTACATTGAGAAACAAATGGACCGTAGAAGCTCTATTAGATTCTGGGTCTGAAGCTACACTCATTTCAAAGAAAATATTCTGGTTCATTAACCAGGATAAAACAGAGGAGGAAATTACACAATTAATCACCCCGTAGGGAAATTACACAGTGTCAATGGCGAGGAAGTGCCAATGGTGGGCATAGCCGAAGTCGATATTAATTTGGGAAAACACTGTATGAAACACCCCATGGTAGTGGTGAATCTAGATTCAGTTGACGTACTTTTGGGCGGAGATATACTCAGTCGTCTATCACCCCTCATAGACTACTTCAACGGGGTATTGTGGGCTCAAGTGAAACGCCCCATTCCTCTTCGAAAAACCGAGGCAAATAAAACTGACAGCACACGTGTTCATGTAATAGAACGCCGCACTGATTCAGTAGAAATATACTTCAGAAATTCTCAAAACCCTGAAGTCACTGTTATTACCAAAAATTCCGACAAACAAAACAAACAGGGCCACCGGCAATCCACTGTATTGTTGGACTCAGACCGAAAATGGAAATCCCAAATTGAAGAAGATTGCCTGAAATTCTCGGCTGAGAAACCAAGGCAAAATAAAACCAAAATTAATGAGTTTACCCTCATAAAAGTATTAGTACCGATGCAAAAACTTAAGGATGATTGGGTCGTCCCTGTACACATTGCAGGGGAAACCACTCCCACCAGGGCTAAGTTAGACCTCACCCGAGAAAGATCATATGTTAGTGAAAGGCTAATACAGGGTCTACACAATCGAGGTAACACAATAGCGATTTTACCTGGTGAAAATGAACCCAATAAGGAAAATGCAGAATTATATGTATTAGGACGAGCAATGATTGAAATTAACATTGGGGGAAAGAAATTGAGACACAATATGCATGTTATTGATGACCATGTAAATGATGTATGCATTGCCAATGATATCTTACATCGAATAGTTGCTTTTGTTGATGTCATAAATGGAGAATTATGGTCCAGATTGGGAGGAAATCCTATGGACTTCTGTGATACTCAATTGGCAGCACAAAGTGACCAAATATTGCCCTACGCTACAGAAATGATCACTACTGTAACTGTAGAAATTCCAAGATGCACACGACAGGCTACACTTTATTTAAAGGTGAAAGATAAACAACAATGTCCCGATCCAAAAGAAGCATACATTAATGTCAGTGAAGGTTGGCGAACACGGGGCATATCTTCTAAATACACCGCATTAGTAAGCTTACAAAATAGTAAATGCAAAATACTTGTTGATAATGAAAATGATGAACCAATATTAATCCCCAAGGGCACGGTGATAGGATTAGCAGTCTATGACACGCACTCTAGTGTCGACCTAACTAACACCATAATTGGAGCCACTAGAGATATGATCGATGAAGAGTCACAATTAATATCTGAAAATGTGTACTCTCACCCCGAAGGGTGGTTTCAGATACATTCTTTATATCCTGAACTGCCTTCCGAAGATATTAGCATACAGCATAAACAAGAGGGAAATACTATTGTATTTTCAATCAAAGACTCTGACTCTGAATATTGCTGTAATGCTACTACAAAAGACTTAACACAACACTTAGAAGAACAATACGAGGTAGCTACTCCCGAAATATTTCCAGGATTTTCTAAACTAGTGGAGGAACAAATAGCCACAGCCGACGGCTGCACCACTGACGCCGAAAGGGCTGCATTGAGACAGATGTTCATTGAGCATCAGGAGGTGTTTTCCAGAGACTCTTATGATTGCGGGGGTACTCATTTGCATGTAATGAGAATCCCCACCGATCCTAGCCTACCTCCCATATTTCAGAGGCAGTACAGGTTACCCATGGCCTCTATAGAGGACTTGTCGGTAATAATAAAGAACCTGGAAGAAAGGAAAATTATAAGGAAGGTTCACAGCTCATTTAACACTCCGATTCTAGCAGTTCTTAAAGCGAACGGTAGTTGGCGTCTTTGCGCTGACCTTCGCGAGATTAACAAGAGAGTACATCAATCTCGTTGGCCCATACCATATATCGATCAGGGGCTAGCACAAATGAAGGGTGCAAAAATCTTTACAGCATTGGACTTAACTAGCGGGTACTGGATAGTGCCTGTAGCCGAAGAGGATCAATATAAACTTGCTTTCACATTTAAAGATCAATCGTATTGCTGGCAGCGATCGCCGTTCGGGTTTATCAACAGTGGGAGCGAATTTAACATATTTATTACCAAAGCATTACCTGACGCACCTGAACGAGGTACCTTAACATACATCGATGATGTGCTAATAAAAAGTGAAAGTTTTCAACAACATCTAGATGAAATAAAACATGTGCTGACCCAGTTAAAAGATGCAGGTGCGAAAGTGCAATTGCAGAAAGCACAATGGTGCCGAACAAAAGTAAACTTTCTCGGGCATGAAGTGACCCCTGAGGGTATCAACATTCAGAAAAAGAAAATTGAAGCAATACTAAAAATAAGAGAACCACAATGCATCTCAGATGTACGAAGTATCCTGTGTCTCGCAAATTATAGTCGCAAATTTATTGAGGATTATTCTGACATTGTACAACCTTTGTTGAAACTATTAAAGAAAGATAACAAATGGGAATGGTCAGACGAACATCGAAACGCGGTAAACACACTCAAAAGTCGAATAACAAAGGCACCATGTCTCGCATACCCTAATAAAGATAAAGAGTTCTTTTTAGAAGTAGGACACACTGATAAATGTCTTTTGGCAGTACTATACCAAAAAGATGATTCAATCCCCAAGATTGTATCATTTGCTAGCAAAACACTCTCAGGAGTAGAAATAAAATTCAATGACTGCGAAAAAGCACTATTTGCAGCTGTTTGGGCAGTACAGCATTTTAAACCCTTTATCCATGGAAGTAAAATAATTTTGGAAACTGCTCATCAATCACTACAATTTTTGAACAGTAACAAAGTGAGAGAAGGCAACGTGACTGGCTCACGCATAACAAGCTGGATGTTATCAATGCAGAGTTTACCCATTGAAATTAGATATTGTAAAAATAAAAACAACAAAGTGGCGCAAAGTTTAGCCGATCTACACCAATGTGATGCTGAAATCTGCACGGGGGAGGATTTCGAATCCAGTGACCTGGAACCTTTTGCAGATTCACCTCACAAGGTGTATGAAGAAAAACATGCAGATCTTCCTTGTGTATTTGTGGACGGTTGTGCTTTTAAATCTGATACAAAGGAACGTGTCACTGGCATTTGGAATGTATGGTTGAATGACTTTCCTAAACAAGCACAGGGATTCTGCATTGGTAATCAAACTAGTCAGGTGGCTGAACTCGCGGCTGTTTATCTGGCAATACAAACTGCATGTGCTCATAATTTAAAAGAAATCATAGTAGTGACTGATTCTATATATGTGAGAAATGCATTCGTGGAATTTTTACCGGGATGGAAGGCCCGAGGTATGAAGTGTATGAATGGAAAGGAGTTGAAGCATGCTAATATGATTCTTGCTATTGATGCACTTGTACTGCAAAATAATATGTGTATTTATTGGCGGAAAACAAAGGGACATTCCCGTGTTCCCGGTCCAGAAAAATTGGGGAATGACTTGGCGGACAAATTGGCGAATGAAGGTGCCCTTAAGGGAACAATGTTTCCTATAGATCACCTTCTGGCTGCTAATGATGATCCTATATCATGTTCTGCCATTACAAGATCCAAATCCAACAATAATATTCTCTCATGGTCACAGGAGGGACCTGATCAGGACCTGATCACTGCTCAAATAAATGACATCACTATTGGAAAATTTTATAAATTCATAGAAAATCCAGAAAACAATCCTATTACTGAAAACGATATTAACAATAATGAGGAATTACGGATCTTACACAAAGCAAGGGCTAACTTTCATTTACATGAAAAATTATTAGTTAGAAAAACCGACAAGTCTCCAATACAATGGGTCGTACCCCTTTCATTCCGAGGCATCATGATGGAACACGCGCATGATGAAATCACCTTGGGACATAGAGGTTCCAGAGTGACCCTGGAGATATTAAAAGAAATGTCCTATTGGCCGCATATGGTACAAGATGTAGAGATCTATTGTGCCGGCTGTCTTCGATGTGCTCAATTCCAACCGAGTACACCATCACACAGAGCTCCATTAAGGAAACAGGGGCTCACATTTCCATGGTCAGACATTCAAGTTGATTTTATTGGTCCAGTCGTGAAATCTAACCGTGGCAACCAATACATGTTAACTGTAATCTGTTTATTTACTAAATGGGTTGAATGCATTCCAGCACCAAATTGCAAAGCAGATACAGCTGCATTATTGCTCATTAATCATGTATTCTGTCGTCATGGGCTTCCCCAGCGAATCTCGAGCGACCAAGGAAGTTCTTTCACGGCGGATATTATGACAAAAACATGGCAAATATTAGGTGTTAAACGTCAACTACACATTGCCTACCACCCTGCCAGCAGTGGCACTGTGGAACGCACCAATCAGACTATTATTTCAATTTTGAAGAAGTATGTGTCTGACACTGGCAAGGACTGGGACCTAAAATTACCCTTGGTTCTGATGGCCATACGTGCCACACCCTCAAGTGTAACTGGTTTCAGCCCATTTGAGCTCCTTCATGGCAGAAGGATGACAGTTCCTATGCATTTACTGTATAAGACCAATGAACAAATACTTGTTGGCGCTATATCTACACATGAATTTGTGGATGGCCTACGAAAGCACCTGCAATATGCTTTTGCATTTGCGCAACAACATCTGGAAAAGGCAGTGGACGCTAGCCATACACATTATAATCTCAATACCACGAAAAAAGAGTTTGAAATTGGAGAAAAAGTTTACTATTATAACTATTTGAAGAATAAAGCCAAACATTCTAAATTTCTGCCAATGTGGAAGGGTCCCTACGTCATCTTGGACAAATTGTCCCCTGTGGTGTACAAAATTAAACACTACAAAAACACCTCAGAAGATGAACGTTGGGCCCATATAAATCAGCTTAAAGCTGCTCATCCACAATCACAGCTCAAAAACCTAGAAACAGAATAGGGAGATGTAGATAGGATATCATTCCTGTATGATATATTTACATGTTTTCTTTTTCTCTACACCTAGTGCTAACTCCTTTATGCTGCAGCGATGTTCCTGCAAAGAACCACTAAAATTTATGGTCGCCAGACTGCATCCCCGACTTCCTTTCATCACTCCAACTGGAATAGAGTATTATTGTTCCTTCTCCTATCATTTCCAACCAACCTGTGCCATGCACAGAGGGCACAAGTTGCGATATCGCGAGGACCTACAACTGGTATCATCACGCAGGAGATTCCAAATCTTCTATTAAGAGATCATCGTATTATTAGTCAATTAATGTACGTAAATCTAGATATAGAAAATGTATTAGAAAGAATTGTATCCATTAATGATGTTTCTGATGCCCAAATCCTGCTATGGTACAAACAACATATAAATAGAACCAAAGATACAATCCGAGACATTCTGTCCCAAGCTGAAAAAACCATCATACAGCAGCATCCACCGTCTGGCCGACCTAAAAGGGCCATAGCTGCAGTAGTGATGGGAGTAATGGCACTCCTAACAGTCGTTGGCACCGTAGTTGGGAGTACAATGAATGCCGTAAACCAAGTATCAATTCAGGAGGTACAGCATCAGAACAGCCGCCTTCAAGCTGCAATCAAAGAAATAATGGAGAGTCTGGCGACCCAACGTGACCATACCGCGAGCCTGGTGAAGATAATAAAAGAGACTATCGTCTTGACTTCAATACAAGCAGAGCACCTGGATGATTCAATGAAAATGCATCAACACACGTCAATTTCCAGAGACTTGTTTTACTCTTTTGTGGAACCCATAAGTTTCATAACACAGACATACTTAAGACAATTGGAAATGAGTGTTCATAATCTTGTGAAAGCTTACATACCCTTATACTTTGTGGACATTGAACTTATACAAAATACACTGGCTACATTACATGGACCTGATGTTGATCCTACACAAATTAGAATAGCCTTTGAAACGGGAACAGCAATTCCCATGTACATTGATATTAATCGCCTACACATTTCTTTTCTTCTCAACATTCCACTAGTAAAACCTGACAAAATTTATCAACTTAAAAAGATTCTCAATGTGGGCACCTGGAAGGGAAACACAAAGACTAAAATAAATTCTCCTACTCTCATAGCGTATCAAAATACATCTGATGTATATCTTATCCCTCAACTACAGTCCTGTCAATTGTTCAAGGATCTGAATTACCTGTGCCCTGGTAGTCCTTTTACTCCAGTAAAGGGGGGATACCTTTGTGGTCTCGAGGATACTTCAATGAACAATACACTTTGCGAGGTAACAATTACACGCACAACTGACATCATTACAGAAGCCATCCTGGTTCATGACCGGTGGCTGGTAAGTACGAACGCTCCCAACATGACCATAACATACACAAAACATGGTACATTCATAGTGAAACCAATTCCTTACTCAACATTCAAAGCCGTAGTTCCTAGAGACGTCATAGTGACAGTCGGGACAGAAACACTTGTCTATGTCTCCAACACAGAACTAGAAGGTACTATGGAAATGATTAACACCATAAAACCCATTTCCATACCAACCCATAACGACCTGGACTTCGTCCTCAACCAAAAGCAATCACACTCACTCCAGTTACTGATCAGACAAAATAATGTTTCAATTTCTGACCTGAAACTCTCACACGGGGACTCCACCTTATTTAATACCCAAGACTCGATCTCAAACCTATCTATTGTCCTCTGGAGTTCGGCTATGACCCTGTGGACTTTGTCCCTTTCTGTCATTGTTTTAATCCATAACTGCTACATTCGACATGCCATGAAACGTGATAAAATGCATCACGATGCACAGCTCGCAGTGATCTGACTCTGCAGGCCAAAAATGTCCTGCATAGCCCGAAGGGGGGTCACCTGGCGAGCCCGGCACGTTTTGCGGAATTTTTTTTTTCTATTTGTTTACTATATTTAGTTCTTTTTGCCACCCACAGAAACAAGGTTATGTGAGTGCCAAAGGGGGGGACTGTCAGGCATATTATGCCTGCAAATTATGCACCCCACAAACATTTTTTGGTTCTGGCTTAGGGCTCATGTCACTGTTGGTTATAATGCCATGAATGCTCGGCACCACTAACTGCGATGCAAGCGAAGGGGGGGAAATAGAACGCGCTGCTCTAATCCTAACACAATAACATGATGAGCATTCATGCATTTGGCCGCAAGGAACATGAGAAATGGTTTTTACTGTGCTAAGCAGAAAAGGAAAATTGTGACCCAAAGTGGCACAGGAAAGGCAGTTCACTGTCCCAGCCATGACCTCTCTCTCTCACACAGTGAGAAATTACAAATCCAAAACAACACAAAATGAGTTACATGTTCTACACCGACACTGTCCTTCCTTTCCCATGCAGAAGGATATTGCCGGTCCGGAATGACAAACAGAAAGGGCTACACATTGCCCCTGATCTGACCCTCCGTTCTCAGGGAGAAAAGGCAAGAATCACAAGACTAGTGACATCAGTCTAGGTGTAGACATTGTTGCTGGCAGAACAGAAAACCGAAAATTGCAGAGACTGCATTTTCCTGGGAACGGACAAGTGAGTGTCTAATTCTTCCTGTCCGGGCACCATGCCATGTGAAGCCCATGTTGCAATATTCGGCAAACACTATAACAAGAGCAAGCTCCCCCAAAGAGAGGTCAGAATCCAGAGACCAGACGGGGAGTCAGAGCGCTGCTCTGCGAGGAGACACATTCCTGAGACTGGGAGGACTTGGCCTTGGCGGACGGGAGGCTCCCTTCTGACACATCTGTCACTAGGTGAGAAGCAACGCCAGACTGATACGGCGAAAGGCAGTATCAGGTCCTGCAGACTGGGCCACGGCTGTGCGCCCTCTGAGTCTGACACTCCCGAAGGCTGACTACGAGTCCTTCCCGGTTTTGTCCCGGAATCTGAGAGGCCAATCCACCCCTGACCAGATCTGAGCGAGTGACCGAGACCTGCAGAGCCGAACCGGGTCGCAGGGCCCCGTCCTGACTGACAACCTACACTCACACGCTGTGTGGGTGACCGAGAACGCTCCCATCTGAGCGTACTCACCGAATCCTGACTGAGAAACACCTAGGTGAGTTACTCTGCATCCTCATGCACACACACCCCACCTAGAGGTACGAGACAAGCAGACAATTCTTCTTCTTTCCTCATTGCGAGACCTATGCTAATAATAGGGACCAAAATCTAACGAATGCTATAATCCTAAAATACCCTGAGTATAGTTATCCCCTAATTTTTGCTGCTAATGTATATTCTGTGTATTGGTTATCTTCTGTACATAGTTTTTCTACCCAAATAAACGTGCCAAAGAAGCGCACATATTTTTCCAAAGATAAGCCTCTGTAATTATTGTTTGTGGTGTGTCTTGTGTCTAAGATTTCTGCATACTGCTGAGACATGATCCTGTAATATAGCCGACAAAGTGGAGGGGACACCCGGACGTCTCAGTTCTAAAAGTATACAGAAGCGTTCTTTAATATAGAACTCTTACGACACAAAATGGCTACCCGACAATTACCTCTAGAGGAACTAAAAGGCACGATATTATCTGATTTGTTTGCCTATTCTGAGTCCAAAATAGTAGAGCTAAAAGATTAGATCGACCAACAATGGGAAGACGTCGGCAGATACCCCGCAGATACATTCCGTAAGCAGGGTTATCTAGTCCAATCTATGGTCGACGTATTCTCCAAAACCGAAAAGAAAGAAAAATCCCGAGCCATATGCGGTCTTGCGGGACGATTATGGTTTGCACATGGACTACTATATGATCAACATGAAAATTTAAAACAAGAATTTACTGTCATTCATGCAAAACTCGCAAATACGGAAGAAGAATTGTTGGCTGCTCTCAAAGAGAGAAATGAGTTAGATCAACAATTGTTGCAGATGCAGCGTGAGCGTGAGAAAGATGGGAGTGTGCCAAATGAACCCGATGGTATGAATGGGAAAAATGATAATGAGGCTAAAATACAGCACCTCACTGATGAATTAGAGCACACAAAACAGGAATTACAACATTGCCATGATCACATAGAAAACATGAGGACAGTTACTAATGGGCATGTTAATTCTATGTGCGAGCTACAAGCTCAAGCCCATGAATACCGTAGATGCAGTGAAAGTTATCAACAAAGGATACAAGACTTAGAAAGTGAATTAAGGAAAGAAAAACCCCAACCTCAGTCAGACTGTGATGGTTCCTGTAAAGATAAAATTAGGCAATTAGAATCCGATTACAACTTAAGCCAGGACAAAATCAGGCAGCTAGAGGCGGATAAAATGAAAGCCAGTATAGAAATAGCGTCACTAAACGCCAACATAGCAGAATCAAGGGACCGTTATTGGTCAGCCCATAACACGATTCGCGACAGGGAAGCAAGTATTGAGCATAGAGACAACAAGATCTCCCGTCTAGAGAAAGAGCGAGAGCTAATGAAAAAGCAAGTCGAAGAAATCCGAGATGAAATTAGGGAATTACAGACCATGCCCTCTAGGGGTGGGAATTATAAAACTATTATTCGCCGCCCCTCGATAACGGAGGTTGTCAGAACCCGAAGGGAATATGATTCCACCGATCAAGAGGATAGTGTGGGGTCTCGCCGAGACAGTGACGTAGCTCCAAAGACCAGGAAAGATAATCATTGGAATGATCAGAAAAGAAAGGGTCATAACCGGTATAGTCCTTACAGTGACGACGGGTCTGAATCTGAATGGACAGAAGTACGCAGGCGTAAGAACAAAAATAGAAAAAATGAACGGTGTCATTCTGGTAGGACAGAAACTGAAGTGATGCCAAATGTTAATGCAAAATCGATAAAATCAATACGAAGTATGTTGCCATTGTTTTCTAAGAATAACAAAGGCAGTTCTATATTAGACCACTTATCTCTTTATCAACGGCTCATGGTTACTTTAGGCATGAAAAATGACATAGAAATGAAAACCTATCTCTCTTGGACCTTTGCGACCGACTCTCAGTCCTTTTTCTTCAGTGTAGATAGCAAAGATTATGAAACATGGGCCGAGTACCGGTGTGAAGTAATTAAACATTTTTCACCGCACAGAAACGCCCATGAAGCATTGCGCCACGCGCTAAATTTAAAATGCGAGTCTAACCAACACCCTAGGGATTACCTCCAGCAATTGAAAAATGCCTTTGCACAAGTGCAGAAGGAGGTAGACACGGAATCGAAACAGTTTAAGGATGCTTTTTTCTATGGTTTGACGAAAAACATCCGCACCCAGCTGGCGCGGGATTATAATGAAAATCGATCTATCGATTGGATTTATAAGCAAGCCAAAAGTATTTATGATGTGAGTAGAACAGAAGAAAGTCCCGAGGGGAAAGAAAAACCAAAGCCTAGCAAAGTCTGCGAGGTGAGTCGAGAAAAGGAATTACCTTTTGAGACCGGCGGCAATAAATCCCGACCGGTACCAAACGAGAGAGAACAGGAAAAGAAAATGAACGAAGGGACTATTAGGGAAAAAGAAACAAAGAGTACAATTAGCCCTCGGTACAAAGGGAATAATCCTATTCCTAATTTCGTGTACCGACCTAAGGGAGCCCGAAGTGAAGCATCCCCCCAAGATTACAATCAAAGGGAGCAGCCAAGGAACCAGGGAAGGGACGAGAGAGAACAGTACCCTCCTCGAGGATGGTACAGAAATGGCCCAGACGCATATCGACAGGGGGGGTACGATCAGACAGAAAATAGGCAGTATAGACGCGAGAATCGAGATTCCCGCG
>JASCRB011034052.1:0-11071 GCA_030264475.1 Desmognathus conanti | reverse complement strand
TCGTCTTCACGGGATGCCGGACAAGATCATCTCGGACAGGGGACCGCAGTTCATCGTTAAGTTCTGGGTCAAACTGCTGCGCATGTGGAATGTGAAACCGGGATTGTCTACAGCTTTCCATCCCCACACCGATGGCCAGACGGAGCGCATGAATCAGTCGGTCGAGCAGTACCTCCGCTGCTATGTTGGGGATCATCCGGAAGATTGGGCCCATTGGTTACCTCTGGCCGAGTTCTCGTTGAATAACCTCCAAAACTCATCCACCGGGTTCTCACCGTTCTACAGTAGCCAAGGATTCCATCCCCAAATGATTCCCATGGGGCGTCTTGCCATTCTTGACACCGAGGTTCCGGCCGCCGCTGAACATGCCAAGAAAATCCAAGCCGTTCAACAGCAAGTACAACGAGCACTACACCACAACAAAGCACAGTACAAGAAAATGGCGGACCGCCGGAGGCGGGTTGCGCCACAGTATTCTGCTAAAGAACAAGTCTGGTTATCAACAAAAAATCTCGTCCTCAAGAAATGCCACCCCAAGTTCAAACCACGTTTTGTTGGTCCATTTTCAATCAAAAGGGTCTTGGGGCCATTAACCGTTGAATTGGAATTGCCTAAAAGCTGGCGAGTTCACCCAGTTTTCCATGTCTCTCTCATCAAGAAGGTCGCCCCATCCACGCGATCCTCTCCAAAACCCCCTGCTCTGCAAGTGGGAGAACATCAAGAGTTTGAGGTGAAACGAATTCTGGACAAAAGAGTCAGACGAGGCCGAGTACAATACCTTCTCTCCTGGAAGGGATATGGCCCTGAAGAAAATTCCTGGCAAAATCAAGAAGACATTCATGCACCTAGACTAATCACACAATTTGAGAACAGCATGATAGGGAGCTTGGGAGGGGCTTGGGGGGAAGATGGTGAAAGCACTCAGAGTCCTACCTCCCTCTTGCAGGAGATTAGTATCCCGAGTTCCTCCTCATGCATTCACAGCGGTAGAAGGCCTCCCCCCGGCTCCAGCTGTAGGACAGGAAACGCTCCAATACTTCCCAGGGGGTCCTCTCCCGTACAAATACGCAAGTGCATATGCGTTCTCCAGATCTGCCCGCACCCAGTCCGCCCCGGCATCAGCAAGGTCGGGCGGGCTGAGAGCGCATGCGCGCTGACGCCAGTCGCATTCCAGAACGCGCTCGCTCACGGCCCGGTATAGGGTCGTGCGCGAGCGCGGCACGTCAGATCGTGCAACCATTTTGCAGGAACTGCACGTGTCGCCTTGCAGGCTCCCCAACCCAGGCCTGCACCCTCGCGCTTCCCGCGCACAAATCCTGTCAGCCCGACATCTTGATTCTCACTCACCCTGCATCGCGCTGGCGCTGCTCAAAACCTGACAACTCGAGAAGCGCTGCTCCGCGAGAGCCTCTCCTGTTCCCCCTCCCCGGGGGTGAGTCTCTCTCAGTGGAAATCCAGTCACCCCCCTTCGGGTGGTTATTCCCTTTGCTCTCCTTACTCATAGGTGGCTCTCTCACGTGGCCTCAAGGCTTCCCTCATTGCCAGTACGCCATTGTCCAGAGTCCCGGCCCTGCCACGCAGTCATCTTCATCAGTAAGTGACGCGCCGCGCGAGCGCATTGCTTCCCCGCGCGTGCTGGGGGGGTGCCAGGCCTTACTCTCAGCCCATGTTCCGTCTGCAGGGACACCTCTCAAGAAGGAAGAAACCCAGTCCTGGGAATCCCCAGACGACCTCGCCCGCTCCATCAGCATTGGGCCCGGGCTGCCACCAAACAAGGTGAATCGATCTATTACTTCCTAGGGGGGGGAGGTGCTCATTTACCTGTAGCCTTCTGCCAGCATATACTTGGGCTTTTGGGCAGGGAACTCAAAACCTCCCTACTGTCACCCACAGCGCCACGCCAGAGCCAGGACCAGCCAGAAAGCAGATTCCCCAGGTCCCTGTCAGGAACATCCAAGGCACGGCTCCGCGCATCATCTCCCTGACCGTTCGTCCAGTTGGTGGCAGACCCGGAGGGTGATCACTTTGGCCAGGCAGGGTGGGGGTGATCCCTTCCGCGTTTGTGCACACTTGCCGCTCTCCACACACTCTGCTGCAACAGAACCGTGAGTTAAACCTTGAAACACGCCTGCCTTGTTTTCGTGATCAAACTGTGTAGGTCCAGAGCATAACAGTTTGCACGATCTCCCATTCCCCATTCCCCCTAGACACGCAACCTAACTAGCCGATTGACACACCAGCAGAGAGGCATGGAGGAATTGAAGGAGTTAGTGGATAGCCTTGCTGCCACAGTTGGCGCTCTGAAACTCGACTTGGAAGCTAGTAAACAAGAAAACCGGTTCTTGGGTGATCTACTCCAACGCCGGTACCCGGATCTGGAACCGGTTAATCGAACGGAGGAGGAAGAAGACATGGACACAGCCAGTGACGTCGTGTCTGAAACAGAAATGCCTAACTTGACCCCGTACAAGCAGGAAGTGCCGGCGTCCCCCGCCGAACGTGAATCCCCTCGAGTGTACAAAATTCCTCTGCCGGAGAGATTTAGCGGGGACAGTCGCAACTGTAGGACCTTTCTAACGCAATGTCAAATTCATTATCGTGCCCGCTCCAGTTACTTCAGTACAGACGAGGCTAAGGTCATGTTCATGGTGTCGAATTTGGGGGGTGAGGCCCTGGAGTGGGTCACCCCTTTCATGGATGCTAACGCTGAGATCATGACAGACTACGCAAAGTTCGAAAAAGCCTTCAGGAGAATGTTCGAGCGCAGGTACGCGCAACAGGCCAAAAGCTTGGAATTTATAACACTGAAACAAGGAGGTCGCGAGCTGGGTAGCTACATCACCCATTTCCAACAGCTGGCGGTGGAGTTGAAGTGGTCGAAGGGAGCTCAGTTGACCATTTTCCAAAACGGCCTCAGAGACGATCTGAAAGATGCA
Organism: Desmognathus conanti; assembly: GCA_030264475.1. Taxonomy (NCBI): domain Eukaryota; kingdom Metazoa; phylum Chordata; class Amphibia; order Caudata; family Plethodontidae; genus Desmognathus; species Desmognathus conanti. Next base: position 8,135 of record JASCRB011034052.1, on the reverse strand, counting down.
CTGGTTCACGTCCACCCCCTGCCAGAGGAGGTGGAAGAGCTTATTGAGGTGGTTCTGAGGTTGGAACAGCGATTGGCAGAGCGACGGTCCGAACGCCGATCCTATGACTTCCGGAGGAGCGGTGGAGTCAGCGTCTCGCGGAACACCTCCACACCCACCTCTACTACTGGGGCTAGTAGTACGGAGCGGAAGATGGAATCAGGAGGCGAGCCCCGGAAACCGCCGTATGAATCCAAATTCAGAGGACCCCTGACGGCCGAAGAACGTAAGCGACGCCAGGATGGAAATCTCTGTCTCTACTGTGGCCAGGCAGGCCACTTGGTGAGAGATTGTCCATTGGGGGCGAAGAAGGCGGGAAACGCCTCGGCTCGGCAGTAGTGGAGGGTATACTCCCGAGCCCAACTCCGAATCCAGTCACCACCCTCACCTGCCTGAAAACTGAACCGTCGATGCCCTCGATTTATTTAATAATCCAAGCCGAACTTGCCTTCTCGCAGACACCACAGATCTTCTCCGTGCTCATCGACTGTGGGGCCCCAGGCAACTATGTAGATGCAAATTTCCTGGCCACCCTCCAGTGCTCGACTGTTGTGAAACCAGACCCTGAAGCGATCCAGTCGATTGATGGCACCCCGTTGGCCAGCGGAACCATCACTCACCAGACCCTTCCGATTAAGATGATAATCAACCAGCATCAGGAGTCCGTCCAATTCGATCTCATCCAATCTCCCCGATTCAAGATCATCTTGGGGGCCAAGTGGCTGGCCTTCCATAATCCGGACATTGATTGGGCCACTCAACAAGTGCGATTCAACCGTTGCTGCTGTGACAGTGCTCCGGCTGGGCCGGAAATCATTGGGCAGATGCTTACCCAGGACGGGACCAGCCAGGCGGGTCGCCTGCCCCGTGAATACCGGGACTTTCAAGACCTCTTCAGCCCCACGGAAGCGGCGATCCTCCCACCGCACCGCGATTGTGACTGTGTCATCGAGCTCGAGCCGGGGGCCGCAATTCCACACGGGAAGATCTATTCCCTCAGCCCTGCGGAGGACCAGATTCTCAAGGAGTATATTGAGGACAACCTGACCAAGGGGTTCATCCGCAAATCTACCTCCCCGGCTGGTGCGCCCATCTTCTTTGTCGACAAAAAAGACGGATCCCTCCGACCCTGCGTGGACTACAGTGCGCTGAATCGTATCACAATCAAGGATAGATACCCGATACCACTCATCGTGGACTTGATCGACCAGGTGAAGCAAGCGCAGTGGTTTACAAAGATGGATCTGCGTGGAGCCTACAACTTGATCCGAGTACGGGAACATGATGTCTGGAAGACCGCATTCAAGTGCAAGTACGGGCACTTTGAATATTTAGTAATGCCCTTTGGACTCTGCAATGCCCCAGCTGTCTTCCAGAGCTTCATAAATGAAATTTTTCAAGACATCAGTGGTTTGTACGTCACGATCTACCTAGACGACCTCCTCATCTATTCCTCCACCTTGGCAGAGCACAAGGATCACGTCCGTGAAGTACTACACCGATTACGCCGGCACCATCTTTATGCCAAACTGGAGAAATGTTTGTTCCACGCTCGTCAGGTGGAGTATCTGGGCTTCGTTCTGTCATCAGGACAAGTCGAGATGGACAACAAGAAAATTCGGGCCGTCCAGGATTGGCCAGCCCCGAAGACCGTTCGAGAGGTGCAGAAGTTTGTGGGCTTTGCAAACTTTTACCGGCGATTCATTCCGGGATTCTCCAAGATCGTGGGTGCCATCACCAGTCTGACCCGCAAAAATCGCAAATTCGAATGGACCCCAGAGGCTCAAGACGCTTTTGTAACTCTGAAGGGATTGTTCTGCGCTGCTCCTGTGCTCCAACAACCTGACCAGACTAAACCATTCACTGTCGAGGCTGACGCCTCCGACTACGCACTGGGCGGGGTCCTGTCCCAGGCAGACGATCAAGGAAGTTTGAGGCCAGTTGCCTATTATTCAAGGAAGTTCAACCCTGCTGAGTGTAACTACACCATCTATGAAAAGGAACTCCTTGCTATTAAAGACTCTTTCAAGAACTGGCGCCACTACTTGCAAGGCTCCGCGCACGTGGTGAGCGTCATCACAGACCATAAAAATCTAACCTTTCTCCAGACAGCTCAATGCCAAAACGCTAGACACGCCCGCTGGGCGAATTTCTTCTCGAAATTTCACTTCACACTCAGTTACGGCTCAGGAAGTCAAAATAAGGCCGACGCCTTGTCCCGCCTGGGATTTGAACACACCATGCAGCAGGAGCCACGTCTCATCTTAGGAGCCATTGCGCCCATGGAGCAAGGGCCTCTATCGGCTAGGTTGGTCGAGGCCACCAGACAGGAGATGCAACAGGATGTGCTGCCTCCACACCGCCCGATGGACATCAAGGACGGGGTCCTGCTTCGGGACAAGTTGATCTACATTCCTCTGGTTCTGCGAGCTCAAATCATGGAACAATGCCACGACGACAAGGCCGCCGGTCACCCGGGTGAACAGAGAACGCGGGAACTCATTGGACGATGGTTCTGGTGGCCTCGGATGGCTCATGATATCAAAGGCTATGTCCAGGGCTGTGAAATCTGTGCCCGAGTTAAAGCGGTCCGATCCAAACCAGCGGGATTACTACAACCCATAGAAACAGCCACTGAACCTTGGTCCATCATTTCAATGGATTTTGTCACGGATTTGCCGCCGTCCTCAGGCTACACTACTCTCTGGGTGGTGGTGGACACCATGACCAAACTGACGCACCTAGTGGCACTCAAGAAGCTGCCGTCCGCTACTGAACTGGCGGATCTCTTCATTCGGGAGATTTATCGTCTTCACGGGATGCCGGACAAGATCATCTCGGACAGGGGACCGCAGTTCATCGCTAAGTTCTGGGTCAGACTGCTGCGCATGTGGAACGTGACACCGGGATTGTCTACAGCATTCCATCCCCACACAGATGGCCAGACGGAGCGTATGAATCAGTCGGTCGAGCAGTACCTCCGCTGCTACGTTGGGGATCATCCGGAAGAATGGGCCCACTGGTTACCTCTGGCTGAGTTCTCGTTGAATAACCTCCTAAACTCATCCACCGGGTTCTCACCTTTCTACAGTAGCCAAGGATTCCATCCCCAAATGATTCCCACGGGGCGCATTGCCATTCTTGACACCGAGGTTCCGGCAGCCGCTGAACATGCCAAGAAAATCCAAGCCGTTCAGCAGCAAGTACAACGAGCACTACACCACAGTAAGACACAGTACAAGAAATTGGCGGATCGTAGGAGGCAGGTTGGGCCGCAGTATTCTGCAAAAGAACAAGTCTGGTTATCAACAAAAAATCTCGTCCTCAAGAAATGCCACCCAAAGTTCAAACCACGTTTTGTTGGTCCATTTTCCATCAAAAGGGTGTTGGGGCCACTAACAGTTGAATTGGAATTGCCTAAAAGCTGGCGGGTTCACCCAGTTTTCCATGTCTCCCTCATCAAGAAGGTCGCCCCATCCACGCGATCCTCTCCGAAACCCCCTGCTCTGCAAGTGGGGGAACATCAAGAATTTGAGGTGAAACGAATTCTAGACAAGAGAGTCAGAAGAGGCCGGGTACAATACCTTCTCTCCTGGAAGGGATATGGCCCTGAAGAAAATTCATGGCAAAATAAGGAAGACATTCATGCACCTAGACTAATCACGCAATTTGAGAACAGCATGATAGGGAGCTTGGGAGGGGCTTGGGGGGAAGATGGTGAAAGCACTCAGAGACCAACCTCCCTCTTGCAGGAGATTAGTATCCCGAGTTCCTCCTCACGCATTCACAGCGGGAGAAGGGCTTCCCATGGCTCCAGCTGTAGGACAGGAAACGCTCCAATACTCCCCAGGGGGTCCTCTCCCGTACAAATTCGCAAGTGCATATGCGTTCTCCAGATCTGCCCGCACCCAGTCCGCCCCGGCATCAGCAAGGTCGGGCGGGCTGAGAGCGCATGCGCGCTGACGCCAGTCGCATTCCAGAACGCGCTCGCTCACGGCCCGGTATAGGGTCGTGCGCGAGCGCGGCACGTCAGATCGTGCAACCATTTTGCAGGAACTGCACGTGTCGCCTTGCAGGCTCCCCAACCCAGGCCTGCACCCTCGCGCTTCCCGCGCACAAATCCTGTCAGCCCGACATCTTGATTCTCACTCACCCTGCATCGCGCTGGCGCTGCTCAAAACCTGACAACTCGAGAAGCGCTGCTCCGCGAGAGCCTCTCCTGTTCCCCCTCCCCGGGGGTGAGTCTCTCTCAGTGGAAATCCAGTCACCCCCCTTCGGGTGGTTATTCCCTTTGCTCTCCTTACTCATAGGTGGCTCTCTCACGTGGCCTCAAGGCTTCCCTCATTGCCAGTACGCCATTGTCCAGAGTCCCGGCCCTGCCACGCAGTCATCTTCATCAGTAAGTGACGCGCCGCGCGAGCGCATTGCTTCCCCGCGCGTGCTGGGGGGGTGCCAGGCCTTACTCTCAGCCCATGTTCCGTCTGCAGGGACACCTCTCAAGAAGGAAGAAACCCAGTCCTGGGAATCCCCAGACGACCTCGCCCGCTCCATCAGCATTGGGCCCGGGCTGCCACCAAACAAGGTGAATCGATCTATTACTTCCTAGGGGGGGGAGGTGCTCATTTACCTGTAGCCTTCTGCCAGCATATACTTGGGCTTTTGGGCAGGGAACTCAAAACCTCCCTACTGTCACCCACAGCGCCACGCCAGAGCCAGGACCAGCCAGAAAGCAGATTCCCCAGGTCCCTGTCAGGAACATCCAAGGCACGGCTCCGCGCATCATCTCCCTGACCGTTCGTCCAGTTGGTGGCAGACCCGGAGGGTGATCACTTTGGCCAGGCAGGGTGGGGGTGATCCCTTCCGCGTTTGTGCACACTTGCCGCTCTCCACACACTCTGCTGCAACAGAACCGTGAGTTAAACCTTGAAACACGCCTGCCTTGTTTTCGTGATCAAACTGTGTAGGTCCAGAGCATAACAGTTTGCACGATCTCCCATTCCCCATTCCCCCTAGACACGCAACCTAACTAGCCGATTGACACACCAGCAGAGAGGCATGGAGGAATTGAAGGAGTTAGTGGATAGCCTTGCTGCCACAGTTGGCGCTCTGAAACTCGACTTGGAAGCTAGTAAACAAGAAAACCGGTTCTTGGGTGATCTACTCCAACGCCGGTACCCGGATCTGGAACCGGTTAATCGAACGGAGGAGGAAGAAGACATGGACACAGCCAGTGACGTCGTGTCTGAAACAGAAATGCCTAACTTGACCCCGTACAAGCAGGAAGTGCCGGCGTCCCCCGCCGAACGTGAATCCCCTCGAGTGTACAAAATTCCTCTGCCGGAGAGATTTAGCGGGGACAGTCGCAACTGTAGGACCTTTCTAACGCAATGTCAAATTCATTATCGTGCCCGCTCCAGTTACTTCAGTACAGACGAGGCTAAGGTCATGTTCATGGTGTCGAATTTGGGGGGTGAGGCCCTGGAGTGGGTCACCCCTTTCATGGATGCTAACGCTGAGATCATGACAGACTACGCAAAGTTCGAAAAAGCCTTCAGGAGAATGTTCGAGCGCAGGTACGCGCAACAGGCCAAAAGCTTGGAATTTATAACACTGAAACAAGGAGGTCGCGAGCTGGGTAGCTACATCACCCATTTCCAACAGCTGGCGGTGGAGTTGAAGTGGTCGAAGGGAGCTCAGTTGACCATTTTCCAAAACGGCCTCAGAGACGATCTGAAAGATGCACTGGTTCACGTCCACCCCCTGCCAGAGGAGGTGGAAGAGCTTATTGAGGTGGTTCTGAGGTTGGAACAGCGATTGGCAGAGCGACGGTCCGAACGCCGATCCTATGACTTCCGGAGGAGCGGTGGAGTCAGCGTCTCGCGGAACACCTCCACACCCACCTCTACTACTGGGGCTAGTAGTACGGAGCGGAAGATGGAATCAGGAGGCGAGCCCCGGAAACCGCCGTATGAATCCAAATTCAGAGGACCCCTGACGGCCGAAGAACGTAAGCGACGCCAGGATGGAAATCTCTGTCTCTACTGTGGCCAGGCAGGCCACTTGGTGAGAGATTGTCCATTGGGGGCGAAGAAGGCGGGAAACGCCTCGGCTCGGCAGTAGTGGAGGGTATACTCCCGAGCCCAACTCCGAATCCAGTCACCACCCTCACCTGCCTGAAAACTGAACCGTCGATGCCCTCGATTTATTTAATAATCCAAGCCGAACTTGCCTTCTCGCAGACACCACAGATCTTCTCCGTGCTCATCGACTGTGGGGCCCCAGGCAACTATGTAGATGCAAATTTCCTGGCCACCCTCCAGTGCTCGACTGTTGTGAAACCAGACCCTGAAGCGATCCAGTCGATTGATGGCACCCCGTTGGCCAGCGGAACCATCACTCACCAGACCCTTCCGATTAAGATGATAATCAACCAGCATCAGGAGTCCGTCCAATTCGATCTCATCCAATCTCCCCGATTCAAGATCATCTTGGGGGCCAAGTGGCTGGCCTTCCATAATCCGGACATTGATTGGGCCACTCAACAAGTGCGATTCAACCGTTGCTGCTGTGACAGTGCTCCGGCTGGGCCGGAAATCATTGGGCAGATGCTTACCCAGGACGGGACCAGCCAGGCGGGTCGCCTGCCCCGTGAATACCGGGACTTTCAAGACCTCTTCAGCCCCACGGAAGCGGCGATCCTCCCACCGCACCGCGATTGTGACTGTGTCATCGAGCTCGAGCCGGGGGCCGCAATTCCACACGGGAAGATCTATTCCCTCAGCCCTGCGGAGGACCAGATTCTCAAGGAGTATATTGAGGACAACCTGACCAAGGGGTTCATCCGCAAATCTACCTCCCCGGCTGGTGCGCCCATCTTCTTTGTCGACAAAAAAGACGGATCCCTCCGACCCTGCGTGGACTACAGTGCGCTGAATCGTATCACAATCAAGGATAGATACCCGATACCACTCATCGTGGACTTGATCGACCAGGTGAAGCAAGCGCAGTGGTTTACAAAGATGGATCTGCGTGGAGCCTACAACTTGATCCGAGTACGGGAACATGATGTCTGGAAGACCGCATTCAAGTGCAAGTACGGGCACTTTGAATATTTAGTAATGCCCTTTGGACTCTGCAATGCCCCAGCTGTCTTCCAGAGCTTCATAAACGAAATTTTTCAAGACATCAGTGGATTGTACGTCACGATCTACTTGGACGACCTCCTCATCTATCCCTCCACCTTAGCAGAACACAAGGACCACGTCCGTGAAGTGCTACACCGATTACGCCGGCACCACCTTTATGCCAAACTGGAGAAATGTTTGTTCCACGCTCGTCAGGTGGAGTACCTGGGTTTCGTTTTGTCATCTGGGCGAGTCGAGATGGACAACAAGAAAATTCTGGCGGTCCAGGAGTGGCCGGCCCCGAAGACCGTGCGAGAGGTGCAGAAGTTTGTAGGCTTTGCAAACTTTTATCGCAGGTTCATTCCGGGCTTTTCCAAAATCGTGGGGCCCATCACCAGCCTGACTTGCAAAAACCGCAAATTCGAATGGACCCCAGAGGCACAAGACGCTTTTGTAACCCTGAAAGGCCTGTTCTGCACCGCTCCGGTGCTCCAACAACCGGACCAGACCAAACCATTCATTGTCGAGGCCGACGCCTCCGATTTCGCACTGGGAGGGGTCCTGTCTCAGGCAGACGAGCAAGGACATCTGAGGCCAGTTGCCTATTATTCGAGGAAGTTGAACCCTGCTGAGTGCAATTACACCATCTATGAGAAGGAACTCCTTGCCATTAAAGACTCTTTCAAGAACTGGCGCCACTACTTACAAGGTTCCACGCATGAGGTGAGCGTCATCACCGACCACAAAAATCTAACCTTTCTCCAGACAGCCAAATGCCAGAATGCTCGACACGCCCGATGGGCAAATTTCTTCTCGAAATTTCAGTTCAAGCTCAGTTACGGCGCAGGGAGTCAAAACAAGGCCGACACCCTCTCCCGGTTGGGATTTGAACACCCTATTCAGCAGGAGCCACGTCTCATCCTAGGTCCTATAGCGACCATCTGGCAAGAACCCCTCTCGGCGAGATTGGTC
>JASCRB011034051.1:0-17150 GCA_030264475.1 Desmognathus conanti | reverse complement strand
GGAGGATCGATCGTATCAGCATTTGGTAATATATTAGAACAAATATGTGGATGATTTTTTGTAACAATTTTCTACAACAGCACAAAGTTACATAAAAGATACCAATGATTTAATGATATTCACTCTTGACATTACCACACTTTACACCAACATACCACTCTCTGATGGGATGCAGACAGTTAGGGATTAGATTTTCCATTTTGGAATCCAAGGGGTAGATCTAGAATTTCTGTTATTGTGTATTGGCACCAACCTTCACACCAGCTTTTTCAGATTCGAGGACACTATTTATTCTCAAGTCAAGGAGAACTCAATGGGTTTGAACATGGCACCAAGCTATGCCAACCGCATTCATGAGGCACTTTGAGGTAGAGCAGGTTTTGGATTCCAGATACATGAGTAGGGGTGTTCAGTATTTGGTAGCATGGAAAGGTTTTGGCCCACACGAACATACTTGGGAACCAGCGCGGAATTTGAATGCTCCTCGCTTGCTTAAACAATTCTATCGCCTTCATCCTGACAAGCCGGGTGCCCCCGGGAAGGGGCATAGTGTAACGCGGCTGGTGATTCCTGGTCCAAGAACTATTCCGGGAACCACCACCCGTGCTACCACCAGTGAGACCAGTGCTGCTCACAATGATACCCCTACCACGTCAGGTGCGCAAAGCACTTCAGGTCCGGTCACACGCTCACGCAGGTCCCTTCATAATTGCAGCGTCAAACGCTTAGCGTGGGGTGGTGACATACCACAGTTCACTAACTCACCTAATCTCAGCCTCGATATTCAGGAGATTGTATGGGGCACTGAAGCGGTTACCGATGCTGAGTCCAATAGGGACGGGGCCGTCATTCAATGGGCCAGGAGTACGCGGCGGCCATTTTGGATAGGGAAAGACTCTATGGATTCCCTGTTTACAGGAAGACCAGACCTTTCCAAGATGGCCGCGGCTGCCACATGGTCTAGTTATCCTATCACAGGATAGGTATAAAAGGGGGTGTGAACAAACACACGTTGCGTTTCAACGCTCCAGTGTTTGCAGTTTACTGTCTCACTGAATGCTGTTCTTTGTTTCCTCGCTTGAAGGTCGACGAATCCTCGGACTCCTGCCGTTGCTGTGTCCTCCTTTCTACAGTCTCCAGTCCTTGTTCAGGTTTCAGGGGACCTTCCCTGGCGTCTATTTTTGCTTACTGTTTCTCTTGCCTCACAGCTGTATTGTTTCTCTTTAGTGCACACTATTATCGTCTGCCAATAGTTCTCCATAGATTTGTCGTGAACAAGATCTCAGTGCACAAACAATACAAGGGTTTTTTCTTCCTGCAATACAGGTTTTTCCCTTGAGACTGCTGTTAGTCCCTAGAGGTCAGTCCTGAACCCGTTCAGTTCTGGCTTCAGGGGAAGAACGGCCATATCTGCGGTCTACCAAAAAGAAGACACTACCAATCCGTCCTGCCATTGACAGATTGAAACGCCTTAAACAAGAGACGTCTCAGACCGCAGATATGGCCCAATATCAGGATATGGTGGATGCCATTAATACACTCACAGCCCAGGTACAAACCTTGTCCCAAGAGAACGCCACGCTTAGACAGGTTGTTACCTCTAGAAATCTTGATCTCCCTTTGGCAGGGACCGTGGTTAAGTTTGACGGGAACCCTAGAAAAGTCAAAGAGTTCTTGGACATGTGTTTAATACACTTCACGTTTAAACCTCAGCTTTTTCCAAATGACAAAACCAAAGTTGGGTTTATTATTAGTCATCTTACCGGAAATGCTCTGTCTTGGGCGGTGCCCTTAGTAACAGCAGACAGTCCCTTGCTTATCAACGAAGGCTTGTTTACACAAGCATTAAAAGACATGTTTCAACAGTCTGATGCCAAGAATTCTGCAGAGGACCTGTTACTTGACTTCAAACAAGGTTCAATGGAGCTAATGACATATGTAATGAAGTTTAAAGCATTAGCAGCGGAAGCAGCCTGGGCAGAAGATGTACAATACGCATTACTAAAAAAAGGACTAAGAGAAGAATTAAAAGATGAATTGGCTCGGGTGGCCAGGCCAGCAACCCTTGACCAACTGGTAACTCTACTTCTCCAAATAGATCACCGCATGTCAGAACGCCGTATTGAGAGAAGAAAAGATAAGAATCCAAGTTCCCGATCCTTTAGTTTCAGATCGCCAACCAACAGTCACAAACCTGACGCCACAGTAGATGAACCAATGCAGATTGGGGTGGCGCGCGGACCAATTTCCGATGAAGAACGACGAAGACGACGGGCCTTAGGATTATGTCTGTATTGTGCAGAAAAGGGACATTTACTAAAAGATTGTCCGATAAAACCCCCTAGAAAGACGGAAAACTAGAACGCTTGTCCCTAAAGGGGAAGGAAGAGACAGGCGAAATGAAATTACTTCCCACGCTCATGACATGCCAGAGTCCGGTTGATTCTACGCTGATCCTGATCCAAACCATACTTACATATAAGGATAAGAACTACGAGACCCCAGCACTCATTGACTGTGGAGCCTGCGGGGTGTTCATGGATATCACCTGGGCTAACCAACATGATATTCCACCAATGACCAAGGATTCCATTCAGCCTATGGAATCGGTGGATGGTTCTGCTCTCACTTCTGGCCCAGTCAGTCAACAAACACCTCTTGTTTCGTTATTAATCGGCAAACATCACGAAACGATAACACTGGATCTGATTGCATCGCCTAGATTCCCCATAATCCTAGGTATGCCCTGGTTGAGAAGACACAATCCTTATATCAACTGGGCAGCGTCCACACTCTTTTTGGGATCAGAATTCTGTCGAAACCAGTGTCTGGATACCGATAGTCCTTGGGTCATGCCTCAACCAGTTACCTGTGTTACTCACATGATAGCCGCACTTGAAACAGTTCCTGAGGTTTACCATCAAATGGAAAGGTTATTTTCAGTACCCGAAACCAAGGAACTTCCTCCACATCGTGAAGTTGATTGCAGACTGGAACTTCTTCCAAACGCAGTAGTGCCATTTGGACGGATGTATTCGCTGTCTGAACATGAGAAAGAAGTACTCAAAAAGTACTTGGAAGAAAACCTACAAAATGGATTAATAACCCATTCTCGTTCACCTGCAGGGGCATCTTTGTTTTTTGTAAAAAAGAAAACAGGAGACCTCAGACCCTGTATTGACTACCGTGGTCTTAACAGAGTAACGGTAAAAGACCGATATCCGCTTCCACTGATCAAAGACATCTTGGATTCCGTTAGAACCGCAATTGTCTTCTCCAAAATAGACCTAAAAAATGCGTACCATCTATTACGCATAGCCGAAGGAGACGAATGGAAAACAGCCTTCAGGACACCATTCGGACATTACGAGTACAGAGTAATGCCTTTTGGCCTGGCCAATGCCCCCTCTGTTTTTCAGCGATTCATAGACCAGATTTTCTCCGATATTTTACAGTCATTCGTTGTAGTCTACCTAGATGACATTCTAGTCTACTCCAATTCATTGAAAGAACATCAACAACATGTCCTGGAGGTACTGTCACGGCTCCAAGAAAACCAGTTATACGCTAGACCAGACAAATGCTGTTTCCATCTGGAACAAGTTGAGTATCTCGGCTTCATCCTATCCTCGTCTGGAGTATCGATGGATCCTAAGAAAGTACATGCAATCCTTCATTGGCCTTCCCCGACCACCATAAAACAGATACAACGTTTTCTAGGTGTGGCAAACTTCTATAGGCAGTTTATTGAAGGATTCTCCAAAGTAGTGACACCAATCACATCATTGTTACAGAAGAATGCCTTCATGGGTTGGACCCGACAGGCAGAGGAGGCCTTTCAGTCCTTAAAAGAGTCCTTCAGTACTGCTCCGATACTACGTCATCCCGACAATGCACTACCCTTCGTCGTGGAAACAGATGCCTCGTCGTGTGCCATAGGAGCAGTCTTAATACAACAAGATCCTGAAACACTGCAAGAGCACCCAGTAGCGTTCCTTTCCAAAAAGCTGAATCCTACCGAACAACGGTATTCGGTAATCGAACGTGAACTAATGGCAATAAAAGAAGCCTGCGTTCAGTGGAGACACTATCTGTTAGGAGCCAGACACCAGGTAGAGATCCGAACAGATCATAAAAACCTACAGTTGTTGGATAACGCCGATTGTCGCAATAGCCGTCAGGCCCGATGGGCGTTTTTCTTTGCTGAATACGATTTCCGTATAACCTACATTCCTGGGACAAAGAATGTCGTCGCTGACGCCCTGTCCAGAATTTACCAACCTGAAGTCCCTGATAGTCAGTGCAACAGTCCTATCCTTACGGGAAAAAAGATCATTTATACCGTCTTTCAAGAACAAGTACGAGAAGCCACCAAAAAAGATTATGAGATCACCAATCGAATTCAGAAAGAACCGACGTCCTTCACGGTTCAGGACGGATTAGTGTTCAAGAACACAGCCTTATACCTCCCAACACAACTACGAAAGATTGCTCTCGAACAGTTCCATGATGCACCAACAGCTGGTCATAAAGGAGTAAGTGGAACATCAGAACTTATCGCTCGTTATTTCTGGTGGCCGTCAATGAAAACAGACGTTCAAGAATATGTCAAGAGATGCACGATCTGCGCACAAATGAAAGACAGCAATCAGAAACCGGCAGGACTCCTTAGGCCTTTGGAACTTCCCGATAGACCTTGGCAACATATAGCCACCGATTTCGTTACCTGCCTCCCTTGTTCGGAGAAGTGCACTGTGATCATGGTCACGATAGATTCATTCACCAAGATGATACACCTAACGCCTTTAGAACAACTCCCTACAGCTAGTGAATTAGCAAACATCTTTATTAGGGAGATATATAGATTGCATGGGTTACCTGATAAAATAATCTCTGATCGCGGACCACAGTATACCGCGCATTTTTGGGCACAGTTATGTAAACAACTAGCCATACACAGGGCCTTGTCATCCGGCTATAGACCACAGACCAATGGACAGACAGAACGTGTAAATCGCACAATCGAAGTATATCTCAGATGTTACACCTCATTGGCACAAGACAACTGGGTCCAGTTACTCCCGATAGCCGAATTCACATACAACAACACGGTACATACCTCCACAGGACAGTCTCCTTTTTACCTAGCGACAGGTACACATCCTTGCACCATACCACAAGTGGCTCAAATTAGACATAAAGCGCCAGCCGTAGACAACCGAATACTTCGGTTACAAGAAGCACATCATCGGGCTCACGCACAATTGCAAAAGGCTAAGGTACACATGAAGACAGTAGCAGATGGAAGACGTAGAGCAGCTCCTGACTATCAAGTGGGGCAGAAAGTCTGGCTGTCCTCCCGTAACATGCCTATCACCTTTGGATCAGCAAAATTGGCCCCACGGTTTTATGGTCCCTTCCGCATTCTGCAAAGAATAGGCACACATGCAGTTAAACTACAACTTCCTCTTTCATGGAAAGTCCATCCAGTGTTCCACGTAGTGTTTATCAAACCATTTGTACCCTGTCCGATCCGTTCTAAAATCACACCACCCCCTCCAGTTACAGGAACTGATGTCTTTGAAGTAGCACAGATTTTGGATTCCCGATACAGGGGTAAGGGTGTTCAATATTTAGTAGCATGGAAAGGATTTGGCCCACACGAACATACTTGGGAACCGGCGCGTAATGTAAATGCTCCCCGCTTACTTAAGCAATTCTTTCGCACTCATCCGGACAAGCCGGGGGCTCCTGGGAAGGGGCATAGTGTAACACAGCCGGCGATCCCTGGTCCGAAACCTGTCCCAGGAACCGCCAGCCGCGCCACCACCAGTGAGGCCAGTGCCGCGCAGCCAGGAACCACTCCCCGCTCCCGCGCCACTACCACGTCAAGTTCGGGTCCCATCACGCGCTCGCGCAGGTCCCTTCTCACTTGCAAACTCAGAAGCTTAGCGTGGGGTGGTGACGTGTCACGGTTCACTAACTCACCTAGTCAAGTCGGCTCAGACATAGCCGTCGTGCAATGGGCCAGAAATGCACGGCGGCCATCTTGGATAAGGAAAGACGTTAAGGATTCTCTGTTCACCACACTAGACCTTTCCAAGATGGCCGCGGATGCCACACGATCTAGTTAACCAATCACCAGTTTGATATAAAAGGGGGTGTTAACCAACAAACGTTGCGTTTCAACGCTCCGGTGTTTGCAGTTCCTGTTTCACCATAGTTCGTGCTTCCTCGGTTGAAGGACTCCCTTCCACGGATTCCTGTCGTTCTGTATCCTGCTTCCTCAGTCTCCTATCCTGGTTCAGGTTCAGGGGAACCCCCCTGGTTTCCATTATTTTCCTTTTTGTTTCATTGCCGTTCTACAGCATCATTTGTTCCTTAGAATACTGCTTGTTTCTACCACTCATCTGTTACAGAATTGTCGTGAACAAGATCTCAGTGCACAAACAACACAAGGGTTTTTTCTTCCTGCAATTCAGGTTTTTCCCTTGAGACTGCTGTTAGTCCCTAGAGGCCAGTCCTGAACTCGTTCAGTTCTGGCTTCAGGGGAAGAACGGCCATATCTGCGGTCTACCAAAAAGAAGACATTACCAATCCGTCCTGCCATTGACAGATTGAAACGCCTTAAACAAGAGACGTCTCAGACCGCAGATATGGCCCAATATCAGGATATGGTGGATGCCATTAATACACTCACAGCCCAGGTACAAACCTTGTCCCAAGAGAACGCCACGCTTAGACAGGTTGTTACCTCTAGAAATCTTGATCTCCCTTTGGCAGGGACCGTGGTTAAGTTTGACGGGAACCCTAGAAAAGTCAAAGAGTTCTTGGACATGTGTTTAATACACTTCACGTTTAAACCTCAGCTTTTTCCAAATGACAAAACCAAAGTTGGGTTTATTATTAGTCATCTTACCGGAAATGCTCTGTCTTGGGCGGTGCCCTTAGTAACAGCAGACAGTCCCTTGCTTATCAACGAAGGCTTGTTTACACAAGCATTAAAAGACATGTTTCAACAGTCTGATGCCAAGAATTCTGCAGAGGACCTGTTACTTGACTTCAAACAAGGTTCAATGGAGCTAATGACATATGTAATGAAGTTTAAAGCATTAGCAGCGGAAGCAGCCTGGGCAGAAGATGTACAATACGCATTACTAAAAAAAGGACTAAGAGAAGAATTAAAAGATGAATTGGCTCGGGTGGCCAGGCCAGCAACCCTTGACCAACTGGTAACTCTACTTCTCCAAATAGATCACCGCATGTCAGAACGCCGTATTGAGAGAAGAAAAGATAAGAATCCAAGTTCCCGATCCTTTAGTTTCAGATCGCCAACCAACAGTCACAAACCTGACGCCACAGTAGATGAACCAATGCAGATTGGGGTGGCGCGCGGACCAATTTCCGATGAAGAACGACGAAGACGACGGGCCTTAGGATTATGTCTGTATTGTGCAGAAAAGGGACATTTACTAAAAGATTGTCCGATAAAACCCCCTAGAAAGACGGAAAACTAGAACGCTTGTCCCTAAAGGGGAAGGAAGAGACAGGCGAAATGAAATTACTTCCCACGCTCATGACATGCCAGAGTCCGGTTGATTCTACGCTGATCCTGATCCAAACCATACTTACATATAAGGATAAGAACTACGAGACCCCAGCACTCATTGACTGTGGAGCCTGCGGGGTGTTCATGGATATCACCTGGGCTAACCAACATGATATTCCACCAATGACCAAGGATTCCATTCAGCCTATGGAATCGGTGGATGGTTCTGCTCTCACTTCTGGCCCAGTCAGTCAACAAACACCTCTTGTTTCGTTATTAATCGGCAAACATCACGAAACGATAACACTGGATCTGATTGCATCGCCTAGATTCCCCATAATCCTAGGTATGCCCTGGTTGAGAAGACACAATCCTTATATCAACTGGGCAGCGTCCACACTCTTTTTGGGATCAGAATTCTGTCGAAACCAGTGTCTGGATACCGATAGTCCTTGGGTCATGCCTCAACCAGTTACCTGTGTTACTCACATGATAGCCGCACTTGAAACAGTTCCTGAGGTTTACCATCAAATGGAAAGGTTATTTTCAGTACCCGAAACCAAGGAACTTCCTCCACATCGTGAAGTTGATTGCAGACTGGAACTTCTTCCAAACGCAGTAGTGCCATTTGGACGGATGTATTCGCTGTCTGAACATGAGAAAGAAGTACTCAAAAAGTACTTGGAAGAAAACCTACAAAATGGATTAATAACCCATTCTCGTTCACCTGCAGGGGCATCTTTGTTTTTTGTAAAAAAGAAAACAGGAGACCTCAGACCCTGTATTGACTACCGTGGTCTTAACAGAGTAACGGTAAAAGACCGATATCCGCTTCCACTGATCAAAGACATCTTGGATTCCGTTAGAACCGCAATTGTCTTCTCCAAAATAGACCTAAAAAATGCGTACCATCTATTACGCATAGCCGAAGGAGACGAATGGAAAACAGCCTTCAGGACACCATTCGGACATTACGAGTACAGAGTAATGCCTTTTGGCCTGGCCAATGCCCCCTCTGTTTTTCAGCGATTCATAGACCAGATTTTCTCCGATATTTTACAGTCATTCGTTGTAGTCTACCTAGATGACATTCTAGTCTACTCCAATTCATTGAAAGAACATCAACAACATGTCCTGGAGGTACTGTCACGGCTCCAAGAAAACCAGTTATACGCTAGACCAGACAAATGCTGTTTCCATCTGGAACAAGTTGAGTATCTCGGCTTCATCCTATCCTCGTCTGGAGTATCGATGGATCCTAAGAAAGTACATGCAATCCTTCATTGGCCTTCCCCGACCACCATAAAACAGATACAACGTTTTCTAGGTGTGGCAAACTTCTATAGGCAGTTTATTGAAGGATTCTCCAAAGTAGTGACACCAATCACATCATTGTTACAGAAGAATGCCTTCATGGGTTGGACCCGACAGGCAGAGGAGGCCTTTCAGTCCTTAAAAGAGTCCTTCAGTACTGCTCCGATACTACGTCATCCCGACAATGCACTACCCTTCGTCGTGGAAACAGATGCCTCGTCGTGTGCCATAGGAGCAGTCTTAATACAACAAGATCCTGAAACACTGCAAGAGCACCCAGTAGCGTTCCTTTCCAAAAAGCTGAATCCTACCGAACAACGGTATTCGGTAATCGAACGTGAACTAATGGCAATAAAAGAAGCCTGCGTTCAGTGGAGACACTATCTGTTAGGAGCCAGACACCAGGTAGAGATCCGAACAGATCATAAAAACCTACAGTTGTTGGATAACGCCGATTGTCGCAATAGCCGTCAGGCCCGATGGGCGTTTTTCTTTGCTGAATACGATTTCCGTATAACCTACATTCCTGGGACAAAGAATGTCGTCGCTGACGCCCTGTCCAGAATTTACCAACCTGAAGTCCCTGATAGTCAGTGCAACAGTCCTATCCTTACGGGAAAAAAGATCATTTATACCGTCTTTCAAGAACAAGTACGAGAAGCCACCAAAAAAGATTATGAGATCACCAATCGAATTCAGAAAGAACCGACGTCCTTCACGGTTCAGGACGGATTAGTGTTCAAGAACACAGCCTTATACCTCCCAACACAACTACGAAAGATTGCTCTCGAACAGTTCCATGATGCACCAACAGCTGGTCATAAAGGAGTAAGTGGAACATCAGAACTTATCGCTCGTTATTTCTGGTGGCCGTCAATGAAAACAGACGTTCAAGAATATGTCAAGAGATGCACGATCTGCGCACAAATGAAAGACAGCAATCAGAAACCGGCAGGACTCCTTAGGCCTTTGGAACTTCCCGATAGACCTTGGCAACATATAGCCACCGATTTCGTTACCTGCCTCCCTTGTTCGGAGAAGTGCACTGTGATCATGGTCACGATAGATTCATTCACCAAGATGATACACCTAACGCCTTTAGAACAACTCCCTACAGCTAGTGAATTAGCAAACATCTTTATTAGGGAGATATATAGATTGCATGGGTTACCTGATAAAATAATCTCTGATCGCGGACCACAGTATACCGCGCATTTTTGGGCACAGTTATGTAAACAACTAGCCATACACAGGGCCTTGTCATCCGGCTATAGACCACAGACCAATGGACAGACAGAACGTGTAAATCGCACAATCGAAGTATATCTCAGATGTTACACCTCATTGGCACAAGACAACTGGGTCCAGTTACTCCCGATAGCCGAATTCACATACAACAACACGGTACATACCTCCACAGGACAGTCTCCTTTTTACCTAGCGACAGGTACACATCCTTGCACCATACCACAAGTGGCTCAAATTAGACATAAAGCGCCAGCCGTAGACAACCGAATACTTCGGTTACAAGAAGCACATCATCGGGCTCACGCACAATTGCAAAAGGCTAAGGTACACATGAAGACAGTAGCAGATGGAAGACGTAGAGCAGCTCCTGACTATCAAGTGGGGCAGAAAGTCTGGCTGTCCTCCCGTAACATGCCTATCACCTTTGGATCAGCAAAATTGGCCCCACGGTTTTATGGTCCCTTCCGCATTCTGCAAAGAATAGGCACACATGCAGTTAAACTACAACTTCCTCTTTCATGGAAAGTCCATCCAGTGTTCCACGTAGTGTTTATCAAACCATTTGTACCCTGTCCGATCCGTTCTAAAATCACACCACCCCCTCCAGTTACAGGAACTGATGTCTTTGAAGTAGCACAGATTTTGGATTCCCGATACAGGGGTAAGGGTGTTCAATATTTAGTAGCATGGAAAGGATTTGGCCCACACGAACATACTTGGGAACCGGCGCGTAATGTAAATGCTCCCCGCTTACTTAAGCAATTTTTTCGCACTCATCCGGACAAGCCGGGGGCTCCCGGGAAGGGGCATAGTGTAACACGGCTGGCGATCCCTGGTCCGAAACCTATCCCAGGAACCGCCAACCGCGCCACCACCAGTAAGACCAGTACAGCGCAGCCAGGAACCACTACCCGCGCCACTACCACGTCAAGTTCGGGTCCCGTCACGCGCTCGCGCAGGTCCCTTCTCAGTTGCAACCTCAGAAGCTTAGCGTGGGGAGGCGACATGTCACGGTTCATCAACTCACCTAGTCTCAAAGAAATAATGCAGAGTACTGGAGTAATCACAGAAGCCGGCTCAGACATAGCCGTCATTCAATGGGCCAGAAATGCGCGGCGGCCATCTTGGATAAGGAAAAACGTTGAGGATTCCCTGTTTACCACACTAGACCTTTCCAAGATGGCCGCGGATGCCACACGGTCTAGTTAGCCAATCACAAGTTAGATATAAGGGGGTGTGAACCAACATACATTGCGTTTCAACGCTCCGGTGTTTGCAGTTCCTGTTTCACCGTTGTTCTTGCTTCCTCGATTGAAGGGCTACTATCCACGGATTCCTGCCGTTGCTGTATCCTCCTTCCTCAGTCTCCTGTCCTGGTTCAGGTTCAGGGGAACTCCCTGGTTTCCATTTTTTGCCTTTTGTTTCATTGCCGTTCTACAGCATTATTTGTTCCTTTGAATACTGCTTATTTCTGCCAGTTATCTGTTACAGAATTGTCGTGAACAAGATCTCAGTGCACAAACAATACAAGGGTTTTTTCTTCCTGCAATTCAGGTTTTTCCCTTGAGACTGCTGTTAGTCCCTAGAGGTCAGTCCTGAACTCGTTCAGTTCTGGCTTCAGGGGAAGAACGGCCATATCTGCGGTCTACCAAAAAGAAGACACTACCAATCCGTCCAGCCATTGACAGATTGAAACGCCTTAAACAAGAAACGTCTCAGACCGCAGATATGGCCCAATACCAGGATATGGTAGATGCCATCAATACACTTACCATACAAGTGCAAAACTTGTCCCAAGAAAACACCACTCTTAGGCAAGTTGTTACCTCTAGAAACCTGGACCTTCCTTTAGCAGGGACTGTGATAAAGTTCGACGGAAATCCTAGAAAAGTCAAAGAATTCTTAGACATGTGTCTAATTCACTTCACGTTTAAACCCCAACTATTTCCCAATGACAAGACTAAAGTTGGTTTTATTATTAGTCATCTTACTGGGAACGCATTGTCTTGGGCAGTGCCCTTAGTAACATCGGACAGTCCATTGCTTGTCAATGAAGGCTTATTTACGCAAGCATTAAAAGACATGTTTCAGCAATCTGATGCCAAAAACTCTGCGGAGGACCTGTTGCTAGACTTCAAACAAGGTTCTATGGAACTCATGACATATGTAATGAAGTTTAAGGCTTTAGCCGCAGAAGCAGCTTGGGCAGAAGATGTGCAATATGCATTACTAAAGAAAGGACTAAGAGAAGACTTAAAGGACGAATTGGCTAGGGTAGCCAGACCAACATCCTTTGATCAACTTATAACCTTACTTCTCCAAATAGATCATCGCATGTCAGAACGTCGTACTGAGAGAAGGAAAGATAAGAATACAGGTTCCCGATCTTTCAGTTTCAGGACCCCTACCACCAGTCTCAAGAATGACCCCACAGTAGACGAACCAATGCAGATCGGGGTAGCACGTGGACCAATCTCAGAAGAAGAACGACGAAGACGACGGGCCTTAGGGTTATGTTTATATTGTGCAGAGAAAGGACATTTATTGAAGGATTGTCCGATCAAACCTCCTAGGAAGACGGAAAACTAGAACGCTTGTCTCCTAAAGGGAAGAAAGAGGCAGGCGAAATGAAGCTACTTCCCACACTTATGACATGTCAGAGTCCGGCTGATTCCACACTGATCCTGATCCAAACTGTACTTACTTTTAATAATAAGAAGTACGAGACCCCAGCCCTCATTGATTGCGGAGCCTGCGGAGTGTTCATGGATCTTGCCTGGGCCAGTCAACATGATATCCCACCGGTGAACAAGGATTCCATCCAGCCGATGGAATCAGTCGATGGATCTGCTCTTACTTCGGGACCAGTCAGTCAACAAACACCTCTTGTTTCATTGTTAATCGGTAAACATCATGAAACAATTACATTGGATTTGATCGCCTCACCTAGGTTCCCCATTATCCTAGGAATGCCCTGGTTGAGAAGACATAATCCTTACATCAACTGGACAGCATCCACACTTTTTTTGGGATCAGAATTCTGTCGCAATCAATGCCTGGACTCCGATAGCCCTTGGGTCATGCCTCAACCTGTTACCTGTGTTACTCGTATGATAGCCGCGCTTGAAACGGTTCCAGAAGTTTACCATCAAATGGAAAAGTTATTTTCGGTACCTGAAACCAAGGAACTACCTCCTCACCGCGAAGTGGATTGTAGATTGGAGCTTCTCCCCAATGCAGTAGTTCCATTCGGACGTATGTATTCTCTGTCAGAACATGAGAAAGAAGTTCTCAAGAAGTACTTAGAAGAAAATCTACACAACGGCTTGATAACCCATTCTCGCTCACCTGCTGGGGCATCTTTATTTTTTGTAAAAAAGAAGACAGGAGACCTCAGACCCTGCATTGACTACCGTGGTCTCAATAGAGTAACGGTAAAAGATCGGTATCCCCTCCCACTGATCAAAGACATCCTGGATTCCGTTAGATCTGCGATTATATTTTCCAAAATAGACCTAAAAAATGCTTATCATTTACTACGCATAACAGCGGGAGATGAATGGAAAACAGCCTTTAGGACACCATTTGGACATTTCGAGTATCGAGTAATGCCTTTTGGGTTGGCCAATGCTCCATCTGTTTTTCAGCGATTCATAGACCAGATATTTTCAGATATTTTACAGTCATTCGTTGTGGTTTATCTTGATGACATTTTAGTATACTCCAATTCTCTGAAAGAACATCAACAACACGTTTTGGAAGTGTTGTCACGACTCCAAGAGAATCAGTTATACGCGAGACCAGACAAGTGCTGCTTCCATCTGGAACAAGTTGAATATCTTGGATTTATTCTTTCTTCGTCAGGTGTATCTATGGACCCAAAGAAAGTACAAGCAATTCTTCACTGGCCTTCTCCAACTACCATAAAACAGATACAACGCTTCCTGGGTGTTGCAAACTTTTATAGACAGTTCATTGAAGGGTTCTCCAAAGTAGTAACACCAATCACATCTTTATTGCAAAAGAATGCCTTTAATGGTTGGACACAACAAGCAGAGGAGGCTTTTCAATCATTGAAAGAGTCCTTCAGCACAGCACCGATACTGCGTCACCCAGATAACGCAATACCCTTCATCGTAGAAACCGATGCCTCATTGTATGCCATAGGAGCGGTATTGATACAACAAGATCCAGAAACCCTGCAAGAGCATCCAATAGCATTCCTCTCCAAGAAACTGAGTCCTACCGAACAAAGGTATTCGGTGATCGAACGAGAACTAATGGCGATAAAAGAAGCATGTGTTCAGTGGAGGCAGTATCTATTAGGAGCCAGACACCAAGTAGAGATCCGAACAGATCATAAGAATCTACAGTTGTTAGATAATGCTGATTGTCGCAACAGTCGCCAGGCCAGGTGGGCGTTTTTCTTTGCAGAGTACGATTTTCGTATAACCTATATACCAGGGACAAAGAATGTGGTCGCTGATGCTCTATCCAGAATCTACCAACCCGAAGCTCCAGATAGCCAAGGCAACGGACAAATCCTTTCAGGGAAAAAGGTCATATATACTGTTTTCCAAGAACAGGTTCGAGAAGCCACAAAGAAAGATCATGAGATCCTTAATCGAATCCAACATGAACCTGCATCCTTCACAGTTCAAGATGGTTTGGTGTTCAGGAACACCGCCCTATACCTTCCGACTCCACTGCGAAATATTGCTCTCGAACAATTCCATGATGCACCAACAGCCGGTCATAAAGGAATCAATGGAACAACAGAACATATCGCTCGTTATTTCTGGTGGCCATCCATGAAAACCGACGTTCAAGACTATGTCAAGAGGTGCACGATTTGCGCACAAATGAAAGATAGTAATCAGAAGCCAGCAGGACTTCTTAAACCATTGGAAATCCCCGATAGACCTTGGCAACATATTGCCACCGATTTCATCACTTGTCTTCCTTGTTCTAATAAGTGCACTGTGATCATGGTCACGATAGATTCGTTTACCAAGATGATACACCTAACACCATTAGAACAACTCCCCACCGCCAGTGAACTAGCAAATATCTTTGTCAAAGAAATCTATAGGTTACATGGGTTACCTAGCAAAATAATCTCTGATCGAGGACCACAGTATACCGCACATTTTTGGGCGCAGTTATGCAAACAACTAGCTATACACAGAGCCTTATCATCAGGCTATAGACCACAGACCAATGGCCAGACAGAACGGGTAAATCGCACAATAGAAGTATTCCTCAGATGTTACACTTCGTTGGCACAAGATAATTGGGTTCAGCTACTCCCAATAGCTGAATTCACATATAATAATACTGTACATACCTCAACTGGATATTCTCCTTTTTATCTAGCGACAGGTACACATCCTTGTACTATACCACAAGTGGCCCAAGTCAAACAGAAAGTACCAGCCGTAGACGACCGAATACTTCGGTTACAAGAAGCCCATCATCGGGCCCAGACACAATTGCAAAGGGCGAAGAGTCACATGAAGACTATGGCTGATAGTAGACGTAGAGCAGCCCCCGACTATCAAGTAGGACAGAAAGTCTGGTTGTCCTCCCGTAACATGCCCATCACCTTTGGGTCTGCCAAACTGGCCCCACGGTTTTATGGTCCCTTCCGCATACTACAAAAAATAGGCACACATGCAGTCAAACTTCAACTTCCTCTTTCGTGGAAAGTCCATCCAGTTTTTCATGTAGTGTTTGTCAAGCCATTTATATCTTGTCCGATCCGTTCTAAGATCATACCACCTCCTCCTGTCACAGGAACTGACGTGTTTGAAGTGGCACAGATTCTGGATTCCCGATATAGGGGTAGAGGTGTTCAATATTTGGTTGCATGGAAGGGTTTTGGCCCACACGAACATACTTGGGAACCTGCACGTAATGTGAATGCTCCTCGCTTGCTCAAGCTGTTTTTCCGCACTCACCCGGACAAGCCGGGCGCGCCAGGGAAGGGTCATAGTGTAACACGTCTGCTGGTTCCCGGTCCGAGACCTGTTCCGGGTACCACCATCCGCGCTACCACCAGTAATACCAACACAGCGCGCACTGGTGTCTCTGACACGGAATGTACACAAGGCACATCTGGTCCCATTACACGTGCACGTAGGCTCCGACACAGTAATGACATTAAGTGTGTGGCGTGGTGTAGAGAAGTGTCACCATCCACGCACTCACCTAGTCTCAGTTCAGATATTCATCCGATCATTCGGAAGACGGAAACAATTACCAAAGCCGACTGCGGTATAGACGTAGACGTCATGCAGTGGGCCAGAAAAGCACGGCGGCCATCTTGGATAAGGCAAAACGTTAGGTGTTCTCTGTTGTCCAGTATACCAGACCTTTCCAAGATGGCCGCGGGTGTCACATGGTCTCGGTAACCAATCATAAGATACATATAAATAGGAGGGTGATCATGCACTCGTTGCGTTTCAACGCTCCGGTGTTTGCTATTGCTGTTTTCACTGTTTGCTGTTTTTCTCCACTCTTGAGGATCGACCATCGCTGGACTGCTGTTTTTGCTGTCCTTAGCCGGGCTCGGCTTCCCGGACTGCTGCCGTTGCTGTGCCTTTCTTCTCAGCCTTCTGCCCTGGTTCAGGTTTCAGGGGGAATCCCCTGTTCCTTATTTTTTGCCTTTTTGTTTTCTTTTCCTCCGTGCTGTTTGTCAGTTATTAATTTATCGTGTACATGATTAGCAGTACTGTTGTCAGTTACCATTCTACAGTACTATAATATCCTGCTAATAACCAGCCACAGAACTATCGTGAACACGATTTCAGTGCACAATCTACATAAGGGTTTTTTCTTCCTGCAATCCAGGTTTTTCCCTTTGAGACTGCTGTTAGTCCCTAGAGGTCAGTCCTGAACTCGTTCAGTTCTGGCTTCAGGGGAAGAACGGCCATATCTGCGGTCTACCAAAAAGAAGACACTACCAATCCGTCCAGCCATTGACAGATTGAAACGCCTTAAACAAGAAACGTCTCAGACCGCAGATATGGCCCAATAC
>JASCRB011022978.1:0-11108 GCA_030264475.1 Desmognathus conanti | reverse complement strand
GTCTAGTCCATAATTGCGACGTGACTGGAAGAGTGGAATGCGCGCGTCTAGCCCCACAAGAGAGGGCGGTGCGGCCATCTTAAAGGGTGCTGTGTGTGGGTGAACAACAATACTCCCAGAGCAGAGCGGTAATTGATTTATGCGACAACCATGGAATGGTAATAGACCGGGGGTATCCACCCAGACTAGTACAAAAAAATCGCAAAAGGGCAAGAAATAACAATCGAGCAGCCCTTTTAGAAGAACGTACTCGTGAACGCTCTGACCAACTAGTGTTCGTGAACACATATAGCCAGCTGTCGTTCCGTCTCAAACGGATCATTCTCAAGAATTGGGGCATCCTCAGGAGTTGTCCCATCCCCTTTGAAAAACCCCTTTTTGCATTCAAGAAGACGTGGAACCTCAAAAACAAGTTAGTCCACACCGATGTAAGAACTCCACGTAGACAAAAGGGCCCCAACACCATCGAACGTGCCCTAAGGGCCCCTGAGGTCAAGGGACATTACCCTTGTGGGAACTGCTCCGTCTGCCCCTTCACCAGCATCACAAAAGAACTTGACTTGGGACTCCCCAATGTGTGGGAAATTAGGCAACACACCACATGCCGTTCTAAGTGGATAATTTACGTGGTCACTTGCCCTTGTAACAGACAATACATCGGGAAAACTGAACGTGAAGTTAGGAAACGCATCATCGAGCATCGAAGTAGAATTCGCAACAAAGTACTTACTGCTCCCTTGTCGGCCCACTACACTGAGTTAGGGCACACAGAAAACGACATGCATTGGACAGTACTGGAACAGATCCAGGGCCCTAATCTTCACACCAGATATAAGAAACTTGAAGAGAGGGAGAAAAAGTGGATTTTTACATTGAAAGCAGACACTATAGGCCTTAATCTGAGAAGCTAGATTCTCCACAGGTCTGCTTTTGCTCCACATAGTTTCCTGCATTCTTGCTCCTCCGTCTCTCCCAAGTAGTGCTGAACTATATGTGCCGTACCAACTCTATCTATACTGTTGTCATTCTGTCAAAGTGCTGCTGTTGTGACTATTACTAGTACCTGATACCAATTCTGTACCATCATGGGTTTTCGTATACACTGTACGCTAGGATTTATATAATTCCTCTCTATTCCTGTGCTATCTCAGTACAGTCATGTGTATGTCACCAGCTCTGTTGTTACTGTGGCCATCCTGCTTCCAATTGTGGCTCCCATTAGACTGTAACACAGTTTTTCTCTACGAATTCTGCTCATTCGTTGTGATTCACCCCTTTGCCATCTCTTTGGGAGGCCACTCCGAGCCTAGTTATCAATAACTAAGTCTCACTACTACTGTGTTTATTTCACAATTCCTAGGACTTGCTTCTTCTATACAGTTGTGTTTATGTACACCAGCATGTATAAAATCTCTCCTTTTTGCGTTGTTCTCATTCAGTGTCATGTGCACCACCAGCCCCTTCAGGACTGTGGCCAACTTGCTAAACATTTCTGCACTGTACCGACCCTAATATGGGTTACCTCTGTTAATTTTGTTCACTTGTTATGATTCTTCGCTTTGTTATTCAGTGAGACTACCCTTGCTGTTTAAAACTGTTTTTTTCAATTTGTTTTTTTAATTGTTTTTTTAATTTTTTTAATTGTTTCCGATTGCATTATTCAATTCAGTCTTTGTGTCCTAGGTCCTGTTTTTTAAACACAGTCATTCTATTACCAATCCATGGTTGTCGCCAAAAACAATATCCGCTCTGCTCTGGGAGTATTGTTGTTCACCTACACACAGCACCCTTTAAGATGGCCGCACCGCCCTCTCTTGCGGGGCTAGACGCGCGCATTCCACTCTTCCAGTCACGTCTCAATTACAGACTAGACGAGACCCCGCCCCCACCCCTACTTTAACGCCACTGTCCGGCAGCTCCCTAGCGAGCACTTGGAGCACGCCGTAGACCGCATCCGTGGAGCAGCCCCCGTTCACCTATCACGGTAAGTTGGTTGGACACTTGCCGCCCTCAGGTCCCATCCACGTTTATGTTTTGCAAAGTCCGTTGCGGGACCCCTTTGACTTCCGTATTTTTTGTTACAGATCCCTACGTGATAACTTCTCCCTGGTAAGACTTTTGATAGTTCACTGCCGCTTGTGGTTGTTGTTCGTAAACTCCAGCTTGGTTTGTGCATACTAGAAAGTTTTTGTATTGATTTATTTTTTCAGCTGGGCTACTGTTTGACTCCGGTTTGATCCCTCAGGTAGTGTGGTTACCTTTGATACCCTTTTACAAGGCACTCACCCACGTTGTTGCACTTGATTACAGCTAGTGCTCACACGTTTGGGTCACCACGCACTTACACATGTGACCATTCGTAGCTTTGGCATGTTTGTAGTGGTTGTACCTCGCCCATCCACCCCTCTTTAGCCTATAGCCCACTAATCGTTCACGTTTAGATGGGGGCTTTCGTTTTCAGATTTAATGGGTTAAGGAATAACATTCCTTCCCCCCCTACGGCAATTTCCCGTAGCGCTTGTGTATTAAGTAGTTACGCATTCACTTTCTTGTAACCAGCAACACTCCTGAAGCATGGTGTTTCTTTAACTCCTTGTCTAGGTTGAGAACAATTAAGAAATTACATGGAAAGCGCACATTCTTTAGTGCCCCTGACGAATTCCTCTCATTGATCTGTACGTGAGGAAGAAACACGCCGTGTTGGGCGTGGTCTTATGATTGTAATATAAGACCCATTGATTAGTCACCAAGACTAACTTACTAGTGCTTTCCATACTGTGTATGGTTGTTTACTCTTTCCAAATGAATGTGGCTGCAGTAAGAAGTTTATTTCTGCAGTTCTTGTTTTGTTTGTAACAATAAACACTGTGACATTCAACTAGGTGTTTACTGGTTCAATTTAGTGGATTGTTTTACACAAAAACTCCCGTTGTACCCCCTTTCTGTTGTTATTATGTATTTTCCCGGTTTAGGGTCCAACGGGTTATAACACCGGGGTATCCTATCTTGATATTGTCACATAGTGGCCTTGGTCGCAGGATACAATTTTCTACTACTCTGAAAACGTGTTGGCCCACGGGGTAGAATGGTTGAGGTCAACCCGTCTAAATATACCGAAGACTACATTACTAAATTGTTACAAGACGCCCCCGACATCGGCATTGTCACAGGGTTAGTTGATGAACTACCCGAGTGGGTGGAAGCAACTGACCTTGAGAAACGTCTTATCCGGAGCGATCTACACGGAACGTGTATGATCGAATATCTCCGGTCCAACACACTTCCACAGGGTCTAGTGGTCAGAAACCAGCCCAGGATTTTTTTGGATGACCAAGAGTTCCGTACACAGTGGAGCCTTATCGCGATCCGCTGTGGGCGTGAGTGGTTATGCCTAATCATTGACACCTCACGCAGGTTACATAAAAAACTGGAGGAAGAACTTGAAAAAAAGATACAGGAGCTCTCAGCTAAAACAAGCGAAGAAGAGGGCACAGCAAAACTAGCGGCCCTCGAGAAGGAGGTAGCTATTTTCAAGAAGGAGTTCACATCTGATAAAATTAAAAAACTACGTAGGGACATCAGTACTTTTTCGGCGGAAAAGATCTTTCCATACACCAAGTCAGATTACCTAGACCAACTCAAGTCCAACCCCCAACGGAGGGTACGCTTTAGGCAAGGCTCCTATAGCAGTAGTGGTAGTGGAGGTGACCCCACAACAGATCCCAACGCAGCGGGAAGTAGCAGAGGACACCCTAGGAACCAACGTTTTTTAGGTTCACGCAGAGGCAGAGGGAGAGGCAGGGGGAACCCCCAGGGAGGGGCACCGTTTTACTCCCCCCCGCAGACACGGAGCAGGGGCAACTCCAGACAGAATCCTTAGTCAATCTGTCAGACTACATACCGTCAGAAGAAGAAATGCAATTACTGTCTCTGGGATTAGGCTTTGTTCCTACAAACTTACACGACCCTTTTACATATAGGCAGGAGCTAGATGGCTTACTTAGAAAAATGCGTCTAAAAAGTTTTTTTGCCAACCAAGAGCCAAACCCCTCCACCAATATGTCTGGACTCAAACCCCCATCTTCCTTCACACCACCTCGCCATCTCTGCCCTCCAGAGATTTTAGCTTTTGAGAGAGCAGTCCTCAAGGATGTTTTAGAATTGGAAAATAAGAAAATTTATGGTTCACATAACCTTTCCAATTCAGACAAAAATGTGTTACGTACTCTCCAAGAGAATCAGTCTATAATACTTAAACCTGCGGACAAGGGAGGAGCCCTAGTCATGCTTAATCGCACTGATTACATCACAGAGTGTCTACGCCAACTAGCAGATAGGAATTTTTATGTCCCTCTGAGGTCAGACCCTACTACCCAACTCAAAAAAGAAATAGACAAAAGGATACAAGATGCCATCAATAACGATTGGATCTGTGCTCAAGAAAAGGCTTTCCTCACCACTAAACATCCGAGAGAACCCATCTTTTACACGATCCCTAAAATTCACAAGTCCCTCAGATCCCCTCCAGGCAGGCCCATAGTCTCTGGCATAGGCTCTGTCCTTGAACCTCTGTCTCAATATGCAGATTCCTTTTTGGGCAAGGAGGTTCCCAAAATGAGGAGTTTCCTTAAAAACAGTACCGAACTTATTAATCTCCTCACACCCATTTCTTTTACTCCAGGAGAGGATCTCCTCATTTCTATGGATGTAGAATCCCTCTACACCAATATTCCTCAGATGAAGACCATTGAGATAGTAGAGGCTAAACTCCAACAGATGACACAGTCTGATCCCATTCCCACCACGTTCATATCATGGTGTGTTGAAATGGTTTTGACTCAAAACTATTTCAGGTTTGAGAACTCATTCTATGGGCAAATCAAGGGGACAGCTATGGGCGCCACAGTTGCTCCCACGCTGGCCAATCTATATGTCAACTCACTTGAAGAGAAGTACATTTACAATGACAACAACCCGTACAAAAATCAGATTAAACTATACAAACGCTACATCGACGACATTCTGATTATTTGGCACGGCGATCATACATCCGCCACTGCCTTCGTCGAATGGTTTAACACACTTGACCAACATCTCAAGCTCACAGCTGACATCCAAACAGACACCATCCATTACTTGGATCTCGAATTATTTGCAGACGAAGGGGGTATCAGCACCCGCCTTTTCACCAAACCTACAGACCGCAATAGTCTCTTACACTACAGAAGCTTTCATCCACCCACATTGCGGGACAATCTCCCTTTCGGCCAATTCCTGCGGGCTCGCAGGAACTGTACAAAATTAGAAGACTTTGAAAAATCATCAGATGCCCTTGCAAGTAAACTTATCCACCGGGGCTATCCTCCCAGACTAGTACAGAAAAATCGCAAAAGGGCAAGGAATAACAATCGAGCAGCACTCTTAGAGGAACGTACTCGTGAACCCTCGGATCAACTAGTGTTCGTGAACACATATAGTCAGCTGTCGTTCCGTCTCAAACGAATCATTCTCAAGAATTGGGGTATTCTCAGAAGTTGTCCCATCCCCTTTGAAAAACCCCTTTTTGCATTTAAAAAGACGTGGAACCTCAAGAACAAACTAGTCCACACCGATGTAAGGACTCCACATAGACAAAAAGGCCCCAATACCATCGAACGTGCCCTAAGGGTCCCTGAGGTCAAGGGACACTACCCTTGTGGCAACTGCTCCGTTTGCCCCTTTTCCAGCATTACTAAAGAACTCGACTTAGGACTCCCCAATGTGTGGGAAATCAGGCAACACACCACATGCCGCTCCAAGTGGATAATTTACATGGTTACTTGCCCTTGTAACAGACAATACATAGGGAAAACTGAACGCGAAGTAAGAAAACGCATCATTGAGCATCGGAGTAGAATTCGTAACAAAGTACTCACTGCCCCCCTGTCGGCCCACTACACTGAGTTAGGGCACACAGAAAACGACATGCATTGGACAGTATTGGAACAGATCCAGGGCCCTAATCCCCACACCAGATATAGGAAACTTGAAGAGAGGGAGAAGAAGTGGATTTTTAAATTGAAAGCTGACACTATAGGCCTTAATTTGAGAAGCTAGTTTCTCCACAGGCCCGCATTTTTGCAACTCTGGTCCCTGCTTTTCAGCCCACCATTAGTGCTAAGCCACATGAGCCGTCCAGCCCTATGTATGCTGTTTTCATTCTGTCTATTTGATGCTGTTGTGACCCTTTTGAGCACCTGATATCAAAACTGTACCATCTTGCTTTTACACTATACGCTGCATTTATCATTAATATTATTTTCTCTCCAAATGCGCCTCTTTTTAGTACAGTCATATGTTTGTCACCAGCCTCGTTGTCATTTTGTCGCACTTGCTTCTCCTTGTGGCCCCGAGTAGTTTACACGTTGTTATACATTACTCGTCATCCTCTTGTGAGGCCTCCAGAGCCCAGTCAACCGACAACATGTCTCCCTTTCACTGTGTTTATTCCACAAATTCCTAGGACTTGTTATTTCCTTACTATTGTTTTTATGTACATCTACTTATATACTTTTTTCCAGTTTGCGGAGCCCTTATTCAACTACATGCGCAGTTCCACTCCCTCTAGGACTGTGGCTCCCCTGCCAAACTTCGTTGCCATGCACTTACCTCATGTTGTTTAGCTTTGTTCATCTTGTTTACCATTTGTGTACTGTGATTTTGTTTTCCATTATGAGACTATTCCTTCCGCTCATAACTGTTCCAATTATTTCCAAGTGTAATGTATTATTCAATCCTTGTGCCCTAGGTTTTGTTTTATACACACAGTCATTTTATTACCACTCCAAGGGCTCGCTTAATTTCATACCCGCTCTGCTCTGGGAGTATTGTTGTTCACGTATACAGAGCACCATCCAAGATGGCCACTCTGCCTCCCGTTTCGAGGCAGACGTGCGCATTGCACTCACCCAGGCACGTCCCTCTCACGGAGTAGACGAGACCCCGCCCCTACCCCTTCTTAAGCGCCACTGTCCGGCGGCTCCCTAGCGAGCACTTAGAGCACGCCGTGGACCGCATCTGTGGAGCGGCCCCCCCTCACCTTTCACGGTAAGTTGGTTGGACAGTTGCTGCTGTTGGTCTCGTTCACGCTCATGTGTTGTTTAGTCCATTGTGGGACCTTCCTGACTTGCGGTGCATTTTTTGTTACAGATCCCTACGTGAATACTCCTCCCTGGTAAGACCTTTGAGACCCTTAATAGTTTTTCGCTTATTATGGAAGTCGCTTGTTAATTTTGGCATGGTTCTTGCATACTAGCAAGGTTTTGCATTTATTTTCTTTACAGCTGGGCCACGTCTTGTGATCCCTCAGGTAGTGTGATTGATTATGACACTTTTTCACAATGGACTCATCCACGTGGTTGCACTTGATTAGAGCTAGTGCTCACACGTTTGGGTCACCACACACTCACACATGTGACCCTTCGTAGCCTTGGCATGTTTGTAGTGGTTGATGCTCGCCCGTCCACCCCGTCCTAGCCTTTAGCCCACTAATCGTTCACGTTTAGATAGGGGCTCACGCTTTCAGATTTAACGAGTTAAGGAATATTTTTCCTTCTCCCCCCTACGGCAATTTCCCGTAGTGTTGTGTATTAAGTAGTTACGCATGCACTCTCTTGCAACCAGCAACACTCCTGAAGCATGGTGTTTTTTTAATTTCCTGTCTAGGTTGAGAACAAATCAAAATTCACATGGAAAGCGCACATCTTATTGTGCCCCTGACGAATTCCTCTCATTGATTTGCACAAGAGGAAGAAACACGCCGTGTTGGGCGTGGTCTTATGATTGTAATATAAGACCCATTGATTAGTCACCAAGACTAACTTACTAGTGCTTTCCATACTGCGTATGGTTTTTTACTCTGTCTAAATGAATGTAGCTGCAGTTAGAAGGTTTATTTCTGCAGTTTTGTTTGTAATAATAAACACTGTGGCATTCAACAAGGTGTTTACTGGTTCAATTCAGTGTATTGTTTTACACAGAAATCCCGTTGTACCCCCTTTTTTGTTGTTATGATGTATTTACCCGGTTTAGGGTCCAACGGGTTATAATACCGGGGTATCCTACCTTTATACTGTTACTGCTTTCGGTGCCAGTAGGTCACTGTGACACATTACTCGCTACACTTTGTTATGCGTTCTGAGTCACTTGTCAGTGTTATGTTATCAGGTATTTTTATAGCGTATAAGGCTACCATTTTCCACTTGAGAGGTGTCATAATGTGTCACACCGGGTATTATTACCTATGCTACTTCATGGAGACATGCCTGTACTGCTTAAAGGGTACATACTTATACTGCCTAATGGGGAATACCCAGACATACTTATCACATCCAATGGGAACATACCCATGCTTACAAATGGGGACATATTTACACTGCTTAATGCGGACATACTTATACTGCTTGTGAACGTCCAGCCATTTTGTGATCTTTTAACAGAACACGGTGTGATGTTCACAAATTATGCCAATTATACACAAGTGTTTCTGGAATTGATGGGAGATTATAATTGTTGGACTATCAGGCACTTAGTCCGAAAGCGATGGAAGAAGGACGTCCCTGTTCCCCCGCCACCAGAAATCTGGTGGAAAAGAGAAAAGGGGGTCCACAAGTACCAGCGTGGACAATCTTGTGGCTACTGCACCTAAGGAGAAAACAAGAAAACAAATAGGAACTGGTTTTGAGATGTAGTGTGAGATAACAGGAGTGCACAATATAGAGGATTGCTGTAGACACCAGCACTCACCAATTAATCTCCCCCTTGCTGCTCTATACCGAGTGCAGTAATAACAAGGCAGTGACCAAGGTTCCTCAAACACAGAAGAGGTAAAGACTGAAAAACACAGGTCACTCAGTCCCATATACTTAAACACTAAAGACCTGTGCAATCTGGACAGGACACACAATCAAATTTTGCTTATAACAGGCGAGAACCATGTTATTAGAAATGTACAAAAAACATCTTTATTGGCATCTTAGTAAGGTCACACCTGGTGACAAGAACACACACAAAAGCTAAACTAACTAGAAAGGCAGTGAACCCCAAAATAAACGGCGCAGGTTAAAAACATCTAAAAACACATTAATCTCCAACTAGTTTCGATTGGTAGGTAATTGCTTTCCAATCTTCATCAGGGAGCGGGGGGGTTCATCAAAGTAACCTTTCTAGGATTAAAGAAACACAGTATTTGTTTAACCATTTTGGGAACCAGTGGGAACTACAATGGTGATCAAATCACTTAAGAAAAATGTAGTGTCACAAACTGGCAGAGTGTAAAAAGTACCCAGACCGCCACAACAATCCCCAGGGGAGGTGGTGCTGGGCGTGACAGCAAACAAGAGCAACTACCGTAAAAACTAGGAGCATGCTGCATGCCTGTATGTGGAAAAATGGTTAGAGGAGGGACGCTATAGTGGTGCACACGAATGTGCACAAAAAAGTGCCGTGGTGAAGGGGAAGGCAGGGAAAGGAGCATGAGGGGGAAGGTACCTGGAGGCTGAATCAAGGAAAAGGCCTGCGCACAACGGTCTGAAAAAAGGAAGGAAACAGAAAATAAGCAAATGGACGGGGAATAAGGAATGCGGGGGGAGGGAGGGACGGGATCAAGGAAACCATACCTGCGAACGCCGAAGGAGCCGGGCTTCAATGAGGACCGGCAGGGGGCTCACGACGTAGCCCTAAAAGAGACAGCGTCTCCGGCCGGGGGCTCAGGACGTAGCCCAAGAAGAGACAGCGTCTCCCGGGGTGCCCGGCACCCCATGTTGGACGTAGGCGACATGGCTAACACTTTGAAAATTTTAATAATTATAATTATCTATATAAAAGCAGTCTCTGTTCCTAACTCCTAACGCGGACAGGCCGGGGCTTGGTGTTAACCCCACCCTGGCCAATCTGCGTTTTGCATTTGCCGCCCCCCCCCACCATGTAAAACATTAGGTGCAGTGGGTGGGGAGTCCACGTTAGCCACATCCCTTGCACCCCATGTTGGACGTAGGCGACATGGCTAACACGGACACCCCGCTACCTGCTTCCAGTGTTCTTCCAGCATGGACAATGGAGAATGCACAGCCGGGGAAAGAGAGGTAAGAGGCCTCTGCTGGCACGCTTGGTGGGAGGCTCATGGGGAGAAGAGGTGCACTGCAAGGAAGCTGGGGAGGATAGGTGTGGGGCAGTGGCTGGGGCAGTGGCCAGACTGGGACACAAACCAGCTCTGGAAAAAAAGACCAGGGCCCCATTTTAACACTCAATCACACAGTGCTTGCGCGCAGGGGCAGGCCATAACATATTTGCGCCCTCTTCCCCTATAAACATTTCTGTATTGAAATACTTTTGTTCACCATTTTACTTTAATACCGAGTATGCAGTTTTTTTCACCAGGCATAAAACAGGCAGAAAGCACTGGCCGATTCTCCAAGTTCCTCCCATTAAAAATATGTGACTGAATAAAAAGCCCTAAATGCTGGCCTTTGCATCTGTTTTTGCTAAAGATAATGATATAGAAGCAGATTTGAACATGTTTGTTCGGTGGTGCGGTGGGCAAAGCCCCAGCACTTTCATCCCAAATGACCCCGGTTTACATCCTGGCCCAACATAGGTCAAATTAAAAAAAATATAACAAATTTGACTATGTGTTCAGAAGATGAAATAAAAAAACTATATCAATTGAAAATTCAGGAGGATTTCCCGGCGGCCACACTGGCCCAGGGGAATCACTAGCTCACCAGGGACTTCCCTGGTATCCCGGTGGGCCAATCCAGGCATGTCTGTTACTGAGATGCCTTCCTTTGCTTTTGCCACTTTTGAACACCTTATGTTAAAAGGTTCTTCTTCCGCCTCAGACACTATTTCTCTATCCCTCATATAACACTCCCTCGAGATCATGCTTTTTTTTTTAGAAGAATTTCAGCCTTTCATTGAGGACTTTTAACTTGAATAGGAAGAGTTGAACTTGGTTGATGTTGTAGATCTTATGGAAGACTATCACAACTCTAGTGACCCTCAATTTGTTTCCATCATTCATGATGTTGGCGTTTTTTCTAAGATTGGTTTTCCTACGCACATTAAGAGAT
>JASCRB011011895.1:0-11113 GCA_030264475.1 Desmognathus conanti | reverse complement strand
ATTGCACTTTTTGCGGTATTTACCGCAAAAAGTGCAATACCGCACTGAACGTAATCAGGCCCTAAGACTATTAGCAACTTTATTTTAAGCAAAAAAACTTTAAAAAGGGTTTTTAACTTTTTTGTAGCCCATACACCTCACTGTGTATGGTCTTTTTTTCTTCTTTCTATGGCAGATTGGCTTTTTTTGCCAGTATGTGCCGTGTTGGAAGAAAACAAGGAGAACGGGAGGCGAGGAACAGGCAGCTGAATCAGTAAGGAGAACGGGGGGTGTATATTGTTTATGTGTAGTGGAGGGTGGGGTGGACGCTGCGCGCATGTGTGCGAGCACGAGGCTGCTTGTGTGTTTGTATGTGTGTGTAAAGGGGAGCCTGCATGTGCGTGTGTGAAAATAAGGGGGAGGGTGGCTCTAGTGTGGGTGCGAGGCTGCCTGTGGCAGATGCCTCAGCCTTGGAATGATGGGAAGCCGGTCCATATTGTGAGTTATAAACCAGCTTCCCGCCATTCTGATTGGCTGGTAGGAGGTCCATATGAGAAGAAAGTTGCTAATATTGATTAACCCCTTTTATGCGGACGAGACGTAAGACGTGTTGTCCACTACAGTTAAAATGTGCAAACAACGCATGCGACGTGTAGGACGTAGAGGCCCACTGTTGTTTGGGGATCCACTATGCGGATTCCCCAACAGCAGTGGGCCCCCAATGACCGAATATCGAAGGGCAACAAGTTTCCCTTTTGATATCGGGTCGGGAAACCCCAAAAAGTATGCGTACTGTTTGGGGGATCTAAATTTGGATCTCTGAAACAGTGCATGACTGGATGCTGGGACCCAGGGCGGTCTGTGCAGCCTGCCCTGGGTCCCTCCCATTGCCCTGATCTGATGCAGAAGAGCCTTCCGCAATCTGATCAGGGCAGTGGGGGTGGGCCTCGAGTGTCTGTGGATCGTGCTCGCGCGATGCAAAGCCACTCGAGGCAAAGCCAGCCTCTCTGCTCCGCACCGGTAGGGAGCGGGCAATGAAGTGCTATAACTCCATGCCGGTGCGGAGTACAGAAGCTGGAAGGGGCTCACTCGAGCTGTCCAGTGAGTCTCTCCCCATGCCCCCACTCACTGCACAATCCAGAAGCAGGATCGTGCAGTGGGACCACTAGAGAAAGAGGATTGTTTTTTGTAATGTGGGCTCGGAGAGGGGTTCTGCACCACGCCACACCTCCCCACTAGCGCCATGGACATATATGGCCTCAGGGGGGTAGGCCCCCAGTCCCAGACTACCACTCCCAGAACCCCTCATAACAACAGCCTCATACCTACCTCTTATGCACTGGCAGCAGCTGCTGTACTATAAAGGAGAGACTTATTTTAGGGAGGGAGTCCTAGGCTACCTCCTCCCACCACTAGCCCTAGGGATAATATATAAAAATATTAGGGGGTTAGTTCCCCAACCTACCCCCCTTCCCGAACATCCTCATACCTACTTCTTATGCGCTGGCAGCAACTACTGAACTCTAAAGAGGAGTGCTATTTTACGGAGGGGTACCTGGGTCACCCCTGTCCCCAATTTTTTAAATGGGCTTCAGGTAGGGTCAGACTACCCGGACGGGATCCTGGGAAAATTCCCGATGGGCCAGTGTTGGGGATTCACCGGGAGCCGGTTTGCCCAATACGGGAATCCCCTGGCCTCCTGTATTTTTCAAATTGTTATTTTTTTATTTCACTTTTGGCAGGGTCGGGATTCAATCCAGTGTCCTTGGAGTAAAAGCACTGGGGTTTTTCCCACTGCTACACTCAACAAACCACTAACAAGGGTGCCTCAGTTTATTTATCTTTAGAAAGAACAGAGGCAAATGACAGCTTTTAGGGCTTCAGACACATATTTTTAAGGGGAAAGAACTTGGGGGAAGAATCTGTCAGCACCCTGAGGCTATTTTATGCATAGTAAAATATTGCATACTCATAATTAATGTAAAAATGTTGAACAAAAATTATGCAATACAGCAATTTTTATGGGGAGCGAGTATGCAAACGTTCTTGCCTGTGCTCAATCGCTGTCTGTGCTTGCTTGATAAAATGAGGGGCTGGTCTGAAATAATTTTCCAGGGCTGGTTTGGGGTCCCAGCCCGGCCCTGGCTTCAGGCCCCAGTGAGTCCAACCTGCTGTTGCTGCTACTACTTCCACTACTACTACCACTACCACCAATACTGCAATAAATGCTACTGGTGCTACTACTACTGTTACTACTACTGCTACTAGTACCAGGGCTAATTTTACTACTACTGCTGCTGCTACTACTACTGCTACCGCTACTACCGATGCTGCATGTTGGGCACCAATTTACTCGTAAGGAGTAGGGGTACATAGTAGAAGGTAGTTTGCATGGTTGTCTGCGTGTTGTGGCACCTTTTTTGAGGTCAATATGGCACAAACCTGTACATTTTCCACTTATCACCAGGCATGCTCGGTCTCATTTTGTGCCCCCCCCCATTCGCCTCCATGTTTGGTGCACCCACTCATCTTGAGCACCAATTTACTCGTAAGGAGAAGGGGTACATAGGAGAAGGTAGTTTGTGTGGTTGCTTATGCACTGTGGCACCTGTTTTGAGGCCAATGTGGCAGAAAAACCTGTAATTTTCACCACTTTTCCACTTTCTGTCAGTGTTGGACTTCAAGCACTTTCTCTTCACAGCGATGAGTAGAGGCCTGCCTTGCTCTGCCCGCTGCTGTATATGCACTGTACATACACAGCCAGAAGGCTGAAAAAGGGGGCCCACACAAGGACCAGGGTTTACCCTTGTGGCACTGCACCTAAAAGACAAAAAAGACAGAAGGTACAGGTTAGGGATAGGGAGCTGCAAGGGACCCTACTTATAATATATATAGACTGTGGGTAAGATGTGCACGCTCACCAAATGTTAGCCCCCTTGTAGCTCTATACCGGGTGCAGTGGATGGGAAGTCTTTCCTGAAGGTAGGACACACTGAGAGAGATGACACAGACACGTTCTAACACACGCGCTCTTTCACAGTGTACAGGAACGATAATGTACTTTCCCTATCTAGCAACAAATAGGATGCAGCTTAATGGTAATCACAACGAGAAGCACGGAGTGCAAAACAGGCCAGGGTCAAAACCGTAATATCAAACAACAGAGACAGAGGAGCGAGCAGCAGAATATCCGAAGGGCAGGCAGGGGTCTGGTACACGGGCGGGCTACGTAGTACAAGGGGCTAGACACAGAATAACCAAGTGCGTAACAGCAGTCAGAGAACCAATACAAGCAAATCAACAGTACAATGGAATAGGCAAAGAGAAGTCAAATAAACAGGCCGGGTCACTTATCACAAACTGGAACGAAGAGAGTAGCATGAGTCACACGAGGTCCGCTTGTTGTTCACAAGCGCTAGTGAAATGTCAGCGTCTTCCTTATAAGGAAGTGCGCAGGGGAAGGGAACAGCGAGAGCACCGAAATCGAGAAGAGACTATAGATACCAATTGGTCGGCCATCTTAAACAGGCAAAGACTATGGCCGGCCGATAGTAAACACAGACAAGGGACAAGTAAACAAAGCGCACATCATAGGATGCCGGAACCGGCTACCGGCCCGCACATCTCACCACAGTCTTGGGCGCAGGGAGTAACGTTGCTGGAAGGACCAAGGATGACGTAAGCGACGTCCCAGAGGGGGAAGGGTTTGAGAGGGTCTAGGAACTGGGCGTGAAGGTTTCCTAACAGTCAGGCATTGTGGGCAGTGAACCTAGTGCGACCCACGCCAGCCGTACATCATTTCAAGCCTCTGAAAGTCCTCTTTTTGTAACAGTATGGTGTTTGTGGGTTTTTTGGAAGCCTTACCACTCCAGGCACAAAAAAAATGGATGCTACACTGACATCCTACGTAAACATCAATCACCATGTCTCGTTTTGCACCCTCCCCTTGGTCGTGGCTTTGGTGCAACCACACATGGGTGGTACCAACTTTCCCATAGGGAGTAGGGCTACGCTGGGTGAGGTGCCCCGTGTTGATGGCGGTACATTAAGTCACCTTTTTTATGGCCACTTTTCCATGACCCACTGGAAATTCTGGGTAGAAAACTATTGTGTGCGTTAGGATGTCTTCTTTCTGCACATATCTGATGTGCGAGAGTTTCCTCTATGGTCTGTGTTCCCAAGGTCAAACAGTAAGTGCATGTCCATCTAGGTTTATCACCCTAAACATTCCGTAGTTTGCTGAAGATGACCACATCTCGTTTTGCGGCCTCCCCTCGCCTATGGCTTAGGGGCAACCACACATGGGTGGTCCTGACTTTGCCATAGGCAGTAGAGCTACGCTGGGTGAGGTTCCCCATGTTGAATGCGGAGTGTTAGGTTACCTTTTTTATGGCCTGTGTGGCCAAAAGCTGCAAATTTGACAACTTTTCCATGTACCGCCAGCCATTCTGGGTAGTAAACTTTGTGCACCTGACGCAAGTCACCCACCGTTGTGTGCGTTAGGATGTCCTCTTTCCACACATATCTGAGGGTTTCCTCTATGGTCTGTGTCCCCAAGGTCAAAAAGTAAGTGCATGTCCGTCTAGGTTTATCTCCCTAAAAATTTTGTAGTTTGCTGAAGATTACCATGTCTCATTTTGCGACCCCCCCTCAGCCATGGCATAGGTACAACCACACATGGGTGGTACCAGCTTTGTCATAGAGAGCAGGGCTACACTGGGTGAGGGGCCAAGGTGGCGCCTTGGCCAAAAACCTGTACATTTTACAACTTTTCAATGTACCGCCGGTCATTCTGGGTATTAAATTTAGTGCGACCAATGCAAGTAATACACTGTTGTGTGTGTTAGGATGTCTTCTTTCTGCACATATCTGATGCACAAGGGTTTCCTCTATGGTCTGTGTCCTCAAGGTCTAAAAGTAAGTGCA
Organism: Desmognathus conanti; assembly: GCA_030264475.1. Taxonomy (NCBI): domain Eukaryota; kingdom Metazoa; phylum Chordata; class Amphibia; order Caudata; family Plethodontidae; genus Desmognathus; species Desmognathus conanti. The sequence goes on along the minus strand of JASCRB011011895.1, from coordinate 6,208 downwards.
TGGCCTCTAAGTTTATCGCCTAAAAATTCTGTAATTTGTTGAACATTATCACATCTCGTTAGTGCAGCTGATTCAAGTCACCCACCGTTGCGTGCGTTAGGATGTCCTCTTTCCGCACATATCTGATGTGTGAGGGTTTCCTCTATGGTATGTGTCCCTAAGGGAAAAAAGTAAGTGCATGTCCATCTAGGTTTATCATCTAAAAATTCTGTAGTTTCTTGAACATTACCACGTCTTGTTTTGAGGCCTCCCCTCGCCCGTGGCTTGGGTGCAACCATACATGGGTAACACTGACTTTGTCAATGGGAGTAGGGCTATGCTGGGTGAGGTGCGCCGTGTTGATGGCAGCACGTTGGGTCACCTTTTTATGGCCACTTTGGCCATAAACCCGTACATTTTACAACTTTTCCATGTCCGCTGGGCATTCTGGGTAGTAAACTTCGTGTGACTGACATAAGTTGCCCACCGTTGCATGCGTCAGGATGTCCTTTTTTTGCTCCTGTATGGTAGGCATGGGTTTTCTTGACGACCTGACTCTTCCGGCTCAAAAACAAAATGGATGTCACAGCAGATTTTGATGCCCCAAACTATTCTGTGTGGATTGACATTACCATGTGTCATATTCTGGTTTTGGTCGTAAAATTACCCATCCATGAACCCATGTACATGACTACTTTCTAGACATGTATGAATTGTCAAGGTGAACAAACTGTTCATCTGCTATTTTCATGTACCAATGGGTTGAGGGTGGTGCTAAGATTCCACTGTCCACTGTGCTAAGGTTCCACTGTGCTAAGATTCCACTGTTCATGCTTACTGCTTCAGGGTGTCGCCAATTTTTTAAAAACCAGCACACATTGGATGTTGCTATGACAGCATGGGTTAGGGCTTAGTGGTGCACTGCAACCTTCTAGACGTTAGAGCCTCAAATTTGGTCAAATTTATATTTATTTTTTTGTATTTTTGAATAAATTTGATTTTTTTTATCAGTTGCTGTGGGACCATTTTTTAGACAATCTACACAAATCACTCCTTGTTCTTTTCACCATTTTCTCAGATGTCCACAAATGCAGGACTCGTGTGTCCCACCTTCCTAAGGCAAAATCTGAAGGCATGTGCTTTGCACGCAATATTGAAAAAAAGGCTCACCTTGTACAAAAACATTGAAATCTCATTAAAATTACTACAGAATCCTTTTTTTGAAACCCTGTTCTGGAAAGTTGAGAAAATGGTGATTTCAGAACTGCAAACTATTCGTGGATCCCTTGTACAGAACAAAAACCACAGGGATTTGTTTTGCAGCTTTTTTTTTAATTTTCTGAAAAAACGCAAAATATTCGCACATTTTTGTAAATTTCAGACACCACCCATGTGCGATTCCCAATGTTTTGGTGTCATTAGATTGCCCATCCTGTTAAAAGAAAAGGAGCCAAAAATGGCTGTGATTGGCCAAGCCAATCAAAAGTTACAGGCCTCTACCCAGGCGCACCACCAAACAGCCAAAAAAAGGCGAAGCACTGGAGGGCGAAACACCCTTAGCAGCTAGGTTTTAATTGTGTATGTTTTTGGAACGCATGACAAAATTGCACCACAGAGGCCAAAGAAGAAACAAGTCAAACAAGTCAGCAGACAGCTTTTACCATTTCATTACAGAAAAACCCACCACACTTCTATGTGGGACATACAAAGCCATGTATGCCATTTTTTCCATCTCTGTCAATTCACTGCCTCTGGGCAACTGCAATGTTTTATTTTTCTTCTTTACTGTGCAGTGCTGAGCACATGCACAGTCGCAGTGCAAAGCAACTAAGAAATAATAATATTTATGTTATAACTTTGGCTTTGTTTTTGCTAACAAAGACCATTGGAGTCTTGAATTACAAGCCCATATGCAATACTGTATTCTAGTTTGTCCATTGTTTCCGATGGCTCAGGTCTTGTTTGGACCGGAGCGACAAACCAGGCAATTGGCTTGCCTCTCCTCATATTTTTCTTCCATGACCACCACTAGTGATTCTGCAAGAACATTTTGAACCCAGTGTATAGCAAAGCATTCTGCCAACATTCTAAACAATAGTCTGAAAAACCTTTCATCAAATTCCTTCTGTCGAAAATATATATATTTTTAACCTGCAATAGTTTAATGGAAATGTCTGTTATTAAATGCTTCATACAGATATCTTAAAGTTTTATCCATTTTTTTTAAAGAAAAATGTAGTTTTATTTCCCTGGTTACATATGGCATACTCATATTTCGTTATTTCGTTATTAATAACAAATCTTTATTTCGGGTTTAATACAGACAACCCACCTGGAATTTTTAAACTTTTTTCCTGCATTTAGTTTACATGTTTATTTAACAATTTCCATTTTGTACTAGTGATTTCCAGTATTTGACTTGCCAACCCCAGAGCCCCCAAAAATAAAACTTTAATAAAACTTTAATTACATAATAATGAATTAATTTAAGGGCAGGTATATCCACGTATGATTGTTGTTGGGTGTTTAATTTTTTTAAATGCTTATTTCTAACTTGAGCTTGACTCTAATCAGCTCTACAAAATGGTGTCCTTAAAACCCGAGGTTTAAGGCCACCATGTTTTAAGTTAAAATGTTTTTAGATTTTTGTCTTACTGCCTAGTTTAGACTCAGTGCTTAATGCATTGTCGGTCAGAGTGCATTCGACAAAGTTGTTGAAATGAATTGTTGAATGAATTGAATTCCCTATATGCTGGTCCTGCATTAGATAAAGCCATAGAGGACATTGAAAATAAACTTGACAAATTAGAGGAGTATTTGGGATAAAGAAAAAGATGCAAGTTCCTTAGCAATACTCAGGATTATGGCACCAGCTGCATTTATACATTTGTTAAGCGCTTCGCCAATGTGAGGAAAAATGCACAACAAAATCAGCCACAAGAAAATCAAAATGAAATTTCAGCACACCAGTTTTTTTCAAAGTTGATTCATCCAATGAAGAATCTGATATAGGTAATTTTCCCGGCGGGTTGAGGAGCCCATTAGCAGACCAACAGGACAGAAATCTATGAGGCCCTGGGAAAATAACCAACCCAAACGCAGGAAAAAAGCAAGAAAAACAACGAGGAGCCAGAAAAAAGCAAGGACCAAAACCAACGATACCAGGCACGGTGGTAATTTGAAACCAGACGTAATAAATGTACCTGTCCTTGAACCTCTATACTCCATAATGAATTTGTCCTCAGTTCATTTCTCTCTTGATGAATTTTCACTACTAGACAAAAGTCTTAGTTTTTGACCAACAGTAGAATTTGATTATGTCCATTCCAAGACAGAGGTGTTCAAATACATACAGTACAGAAACTGAAACAGCAGAGATTTTTCAATGCCACTGGTACCTAAGCCAACTTTCAAAATCCATATTTTCCCACATACGAACCATATACAATTGGGGAATATCATGCTCAAATCACACTAGAATTGCTGCTAATTGAGATTGGCACTATGGATTCCCTCTTTGTTCTTCCACAACAACAGACTATTCCTGCCACCTTCAAGTCAAATAGCAGTTTCACTCCTAGATCAAAAGATCTGGCTTCTTTGAGTAGGAAGAGCGCCTTTAAGAACTGGTCTAAGTTGGCGACGAGAAAAATATGGCCCTTGCCTCTTTGATACAGAAAAAAGATCACATTACTTATAGGCTTGCAGACAAGGGTGGTAAAATTGTTATAATGGACACGAAAAGTATATTTTCATGGTTAATGATGAAATTAGCAATCCATTGTATTATAAAGTGGTTCCTATGAGCATGGTCTTGGAATATAAAACTGAATATGCATCTATGTTTGTTGTCACAAGATGAGTTTGATTACTTGAATAATGATCATCTGGTAGTTCCAACCTTTTATTGCCTCCTCAAGGTATACAAGGTAGGCCCTTCGTGGCTGGTATAGGGTGGCTCACCAAGCACCTGTCACAATATTTGGATTTCCAGCTTAGGGATTTGGCACAAAATCTCTCATCTTATGTTGAAGAAACTCGATGTTATAAACAAACTGGTTGAAATGGTATGGCAATCTGATTGCCAGCTGTGTATGTTAGATGTGAAATCACTCTAAAGCATTATACACATAAAGATGGATTGGAGGCTGATAGGTTTCACTTAAATAGATTATCAGTTAGCTATTCAAACTGTTCTGAAATTATGAAGTTCTATTTGACAAAGAATGTCTTCATATTCAACGAATGTCTGTGTCACCCAATGTAGGGTATAGCATGGGTTCTCCCATGGCCCCCACATATGCCAACTTGCTAATAGGAAGAAACCCAAATCGTCTCCCCTATGATGCTCCAGTATCAACAATATATCCAATTGTATATATAGGGTATACAGACGACCTTCTACTAATCTGGACAGGTCAGAGGTTCAATTATTTGAATTAATTGATTTTGTTAAATGCAAAAACACTGAACCTTACCTTCACACCATAGCAATAGGGTTTAATCTCTAGACGTGGAGGTTTACAAAAGGATGGCCAACTTCACCATAAACCTTTTGTAAAACCAAGAGCAGGGAACATTGTCTTGCATGCACACAGCTTTGACATTATTTCATTAGAAGCATTCCATCAGGGGAAGGCATATGGATTAAACCTAATTGCTCAGAACTGCAGCATTACATACTGCTTTATTTTCTATGTCAGCTAAATTTCAACAACATGATTATTCACCCTCTGTTATCCACAGTGCCATTACCAATGTTGAAAGAATAGACTGCATTAAGCTACTGACTAAAAAGAAATATTTAAGAACACAGTACCAGAATCAACCCATGGGCTTAACCCTAAAGCAATGCAGGGAAATGAGAGGTTACGGCAATATTAAACAAGCACTCAGCAATTTTAAGAGCAGTTGAGGGACGCACAGGGTTAATTCCTCCTGTACCTTGCATCTCGGTAGCTTGAGCAGCCAATTTGGGGGCTACTTTGGCACATAGCCATATCTCCAGGGGTACAGAGATCTGGCCCAGTAAGAACAAAGATAAAGGCTTCTTTTCGTGTGTTAAGTGCAAAGGTTGTGATAAACGCACGTACAAGGTGAAACACTTCAAATATGATGAGAGCAAACTAACCTATTACAACAGGGATTACATCAAGTATCAAATGACTGGTTAAATTTACATGTTGGAGTGTCCCTGTGGCATGAGGTATATAGGCAGCACTTTACTACAGGTTAAGAAAAGGATCCTTTAACACAAAAGGCTGAAATAACCTACCCATAACAGTGTATTATGCCCAACTTCACCCCACTTTGCACATTAAAGTATTGGGTATTGATATGTATTCAATCAAGCAGTGGGGGAGGGCAACTTGGACAAGAAACTCCGCCAAGAGGAAACCAAACTTATAAAAACTGGGTTAAATGACGCTATTTGGAATTAATGTAAAATCAGGACTTAACCAGTTTTTATGATCATTTTTTGAAGTTGTTTTTCCAGATGACTTATATATTTGCACCCAGATTGATTTTGTCTGGATGCCTTATTACATGCAAAGTTTAGACAGCAAGCACAGTGGGATTATCAGGTATTTTACCGTTATTCTTCACTCTTTTGCTTAATGGTGCAATTGACATGATTTTTTGTCATGAATGAATTTTTTCTAGTGAGTCTCTTCAGTTCCTTCTACTGTGTGTCCATGCTGAGTGCTACTCGTCACGGACACTGAAAGGGGAAAGAAGACTATCAATTTGAGACTACTCTTATTAGCATGGACAATCTCACATCTGCAGTGTCCTGCTTATATGCTTGACTGGCTTCCCCCTCCCGGCCTCCTTATCACGGTAACTCTCTGCACGCCACCTCCTTAGCCCTGATGCAACCTTCCAGATACTATTGTGAGAGGAAAGGTGGTTGCATTCTTGCTGTCCTGATCTCATGTCTGTGGGATCAGGTGCTCCAGGAAATCGATCACTTCCTTCCCTTTAAAGCGGCCTGTAAATTCTATCTGGCTTGTTCTGGTTAACTGTCTTGCCTGTGCTGTTTCTTCTTTCCTCAGAAGGCTTTTAGACTGTTTTTTAAGTTTCTCACTGGTGGGTGCTTGTTTGTCCATTTTGTGTGCACAGAAAACATTGGTCCGATGCACCTAATAAAAGTATCTATCTATCTATCTATCTATCTATCTATCTATCTATCTATCTATCTATCTATCTATCTATCTATCTATCTATC
>JASCRB010989727.1:0-11178 GCA_030264475.1 Desmognathus conanti | reverse complement strand
GTGGGGGACAACTTGGGGTGAGGGGGCTAGAGGAGGGGGAGGAGAAATGGACTGTTTTGCCAAAAGCAGATCTCATTCTTTTGTAGGCTGATGGATAGTACTTTGTTTGTGTTTATCTTGCAGAAGATGCCCCCAGCTCCTTCCAGAGAGAAAAATGAGGGGGAGAACTGACTGAAGGAAAGATGACAGGAGGGCTCTGGCAGTGGTGGCCATGGAAGTACACCCTTCTCAGGCTGTGTGTGCATAATGTATCGAAGCCCTCCGGCTATGGGGGACCAGCTATTCTACTGATGTCCTTTCAAGTGCAAATGAATTGTGGAATGAATTGTATGACATCCAGTGGGGAATATATGGTGATATTTTGAACATTAAGAAATGAAGCAAACACATAGCAAGCATAAAATGACATTATTATATTTAATAGAGAGGCTGTGGGTTAGTGGCGCGGTATAAGAATGAGATAACAATAACAATTTAAGGCTCCCAGTTTTATGGTATTTACTTTTTAGCCATTTCTGTCTTTATTTATCCATATTTATTGTTTTCGCATTTTTTCAGTATTTAGCCATATTTATTCTCTGTTCTGTGAAAATATATCTTAGATGTATTTTTTTCACATTATTTGAGTGCTTTATTTTTAGATATAAGTAGCTAAAATAATAAAGTAGGTTAATATGAAGCAAAATAACAACATTTCCAGACTTGCTGTGTGCTTTATCATTACAATAATTTTTTTTTTTTTTTTAATTTGTTTATTGAAATTTTCAAATCAAAACAACATTACAACAAACATATAATGAGATTTCCTCCATCCTTTTAAAATTAAAAAAAAACAAAAAATTAACAATAATAAACAGTCATTTCCATTATTAAAATATCTAAAAATAGTCTTATTTTTCCCTAAATTATACATTTAAATTATACTTTCAATCTCAATAAACAATTATTTTAATTACAAACTTAACAATGGCCTCAGGTCCTATGGGGGGAAGGGGGAGGAGACGCAGTTCTTGCACACACAGTATCAGTGAAATTCCGGGCGTTACAAGCTGAGTATATGAGCAGTGGGACATTAGAATAGGCCATGTCCTACCAGCAAGAGAGGAAACACAAAGCAATACGGATTAAACATTGATAATCATGTCATGTATAAAGGTTATAATCAGATGTCAATCTATGTCGAATTTTGTGTATACCAATAGTTCAATATAGGAGCCCAAAAATCTTTAGGTGCACATGCTGGAGCAATCATATTCCAATAAGTTGATTCAGTTTCATAATGTTTCCACAGCATGTTATTTAGATGTTTCAAATTAGGTACATTTTTGGACATCCATTTCTCTGCTATTGTTTTTTTTGTAGCCATTGCTATCATATTAAAAAGACGGCTTTGTAGTCCAGATAGATTGTTATTTATGCCTAACAGCCAAATCTTGGGATCGAGTTCCAAATCACAATTCAGAATTTTCATAGTTTCAGCTAACACTTCAATCCAATAATTTTGTATTTTGGGGCAGGACCATAATAAATGAATAAAATCAGCAGTTGTACTTGTGCATTTGGGGCATCTAGGATCTCTATCCGTATAATAGCCAGAAAGCCTAGATGGAGAATAATACATTCTATGCAATATCTTAAATTGAACCAGTTTGTACCTATAATTAGATGCGATTTCTTTTATTTGTTTTCTCGCTAGAACCCATTCTTCTTCCAAAAGTGGCTCGCCAATATCTGCCTCCCATTTATCTTTTAATTTATCCCAGTATGTCGGAATCAGTCTAGAAGTCGTTGCATATATTTCAGATACTTTGACATTATTTTCGTTCTCATGACATATCAGTTTCACTACAGGGTCATCAGGAGGGAGAAATGGGTAGTCTATTAACCATTTTTTACATGATTCTTTAACCCTCAGGTACATAAAATAATCACATCCTTGAAAACTAGCATGGCGTTCAAATTCGTATTGTGCCTTAAACCAATCGTCGACAAATAAATCTTTAACTTTTTTTAGGCCAGCTCTTTCTAAGTATCGAATCCATCTAGGTTCATTATTCAATGACAGTTGAGGTATCCATCTTATATCCACATCTCCAGCTACTTGTATGGAAGTAGTAACCCATTTTTTCGTTCTCCGCAACGCATTCTTAGAGCAGTTTACCACATTCCCTTTATATGGCCTGACAATCACATCGTTTCTCAAAGCCTGTTCTCTAAGGTCTTTGCTGTCAATTAGTGCCCTTTCGGCCCATTTGTGGGGGCGTATATCTAGCGTTTTAAACCACCTTGCTACAAAGAAGGATTGTGCTGCATCATAATACCTTTCTAAGTCTGGTAGCGCAAGCCCTCCCTCAGTTAGTGGCTGTACTAAGACGTCGTATGACACTCTGGGTTGTTTACCGGCCCATACAATCTGCAATACATATGTACGCAGAGTGGTAAAAAATCTCACTGGAGGAATCACAGGAGTATTTAAAAAAATATATAAGCATTTAGGCAAAACTATCATTTTGACAAGTCCTATTCTACCTACAAGGTCTAGGGAGATAGTCTTCCATCTATCTGCTAACATACCTATTTCCTCCAGTACTCGTACATAATTTTTTACGTATAATTGCTTTTTATCTCTAGCATAGTGTATTCCAAGATATTTAAAACTAGTAGTTTCCCAGGTAAGAGGACAATTCGCATCAGGAACCCATGTCGTATCATTTAAAGGAATCAATAGTGATTTTTTCCAATTTATGCATATACCAGACATCAAGCCAAAATTTTCAATTTCTTCAAGTAATTGTGGCACATGTACTCCAGGATCTTGTATATACACCAAAATATCATCCGCATAAAGAGATACTGTTATCCTGGCCTCTGTGAGCACTATACCCATAGTAACATGTCGCTGTCTAAGTTTACAAGCAAAGGGCTCTACAGCTAGGGCAAACAGTAAGGGAGAGAGTGGACATCCTTGTCTAACACCTTTTTCAATAGGAAAATAGTCTGAGTAGGTACTATTTATCAACACCCTAGCTTTAGGCTTCGTGTAAATAGTTTTAATCATTTTGATAAAATAAGTTCCCAATCCCATATTTGTAAGTGTAGCAACTAAATATGTCCAATTGACAGTATCGAACGCTTTTTGAAAGTCTAGTGAAGCAACTACAGTATCTTGGGAGTCCTGCACCACATCCGACATAGCAAATAATAATCTCAGGTTGTCAGTGGTAGCTCTACCATGTACAAATCCAGCTTGATCCGGAAGTGTCAAAAAAGGCATGATATACATTAATCTATTTGCAATAACTTTAGTAAAAATTTTCATGTCAGTATTTAGCATCGATAGAGGTCTATATGAATCTAGTTTCTCTGGGGGTTTACCGGGTTTCAATAGGGATATAATAAGAGCATCTCTAGTTGTATCTGGCAGTTCACCAGTGTCAATAGCATTTGAATATATATCTCTTAAATACGGCGCAAGGAAGTCACAATGCGCTTTATAAAATTCAGCTCCTAGTCCATCTGGGCCAGGGGCTTTACCCACTTGTAGTTCTTTTATTGCAGCTATTATTTCTTCACTGGTAATTGGATCATTTAACAATTTCCTATCTATATCTGAGGCCCAGGCCAGTCGTACATCATTAAGATAGTCTGCAACTTCTTCAGTTAATATTTCAGATTCATCTCTGTACACCTCTTCATAATATTTTGTGAATTCCGTCAGTATGGAAGTAGTGTCTTTCAAGACATTACTATATTTATCATTTATCTGAGTTATTATGGGTGGTGCAGAGTACTGTCTAACCAGTCTAGCAAGATATCTGCCTGGTCTGGACCCCTCACTGTATCTTCTAGCATTCTGTTCCTTATATAAATAATCCAATTCTCTTTTGGCAACAATATCATATTCTAACAAAAGTTTAGTATACAGAATTTTGTCTAAAGCTGTGTCTTGGTTCGTCATTTTACTAGTAACTTCATCAAGTTTTTTTTCTAATATCTCGAGTTCTTTTCTAATTGCTTTCAAAATACTACTTTCCAATGACATTGCTCTGCCTCTCATCACACATTTACAAGCTTCCCAGAGTGTTGCACTAGATTCTACTGATCCTTCATTATATTCAAAATAATCTGTCAAAGTTTTATGCATTTCAATTTTGTATATCAAGTCATTATAAGCTCTAGGCTTGTTTCTCCAAATATAAGTATTCCCTGTGGTATTCCGCAATTTACATTCTAACATAACAGGTGAATGATCTGACCATGTTCGTGGGAATATGGCTACATCTGAAACACAACTATACAGCCTACTATCAACCAGAAAGACATCTAACCTAGTATGTAGATCATGTACCGTGGTATAATGTGTATAACCTCTCTCGCCCGGATGCCATAGTCTCCATGCATCTACCATATCATAAGTTCCCATCTGTTCTAACCAGCCTCGTGCTGTTTTGGGAGTGGCTTTATTTGTCCCTTTAGACCTGTCTATCTTGTCTTCAAATGTAGTGTTAAAATCACCTCCTATACACCAATGATAATCAGGGAAGCCCATACATTGCTGAAGAACAGTAATAACATATTCTGGATCATCAAAATTTGGGGCATAGCTGTTACAAAAAAGAATGTTAATGCCGTGTATCTCGCCCGCTAATATTATCCATCTACCATTCATATCTGCTCTAGTTGTGTGTAATCGAAAGGGAAAATGCTTACGTGTGAGGATGATAACTCCTCTAGCATATTTAGAATATGCAGAACCACCTCTAGGGCCAGACCATCTAGGTAGCATTTTATCGTGAGCATCTTTTAAGAGATGTGTTTCCTGCAACATTAATATGTCTATATTCTGGCGCTCTGCATATCTCCCTATTTTCCTAATTTTCATGGGACAGTTCAAACCTCTCACATTCCAGGTCAATATTCTCATTTTCTCAGCTTTTCTATCTGTCATTGCAAAATCCGTTCCTCAGATATTACCCGGGATCTACAAAAACTGTATTCCCATGCCTGCCACATCTCTCCACACCTCTCTCCCAAAGCCTATGGCCATATAAAAAACTATCTACATTTAAAAAAAAAAATAAACATCCCTTACCCTCCCACACTAGACATTTCCCAAACAGACATCCAGTGAAACCCTCTATAATTAAAAAAAAAACTACTACTACCATTCCAAAAAAAAAACCCCAACTTAAAAAAAAAAAACCACACTCATCCATAAATAAAGCAAATGCTTGAGGGGGGAGGCCAACGCGGCTGCATCCAGTTTAACAAGTCTAGCATACTTTTTCTGCAATCGCCAGCAAAAGGGGCCATCAAAACGCGAAACCCTTAACAAGAATTATGTTAAAAGACATGCTGTTATGCGTCATCACAAAACAATACAATATACATCTTTAAGTGCCACCCATAGCTTCGGACAGTTTGTCCGCTTCTGACACGTTATTTGCATTTGAAGATTCTCCTCTTTGTTGTCTATCTTGCCTGACAGGGTTCTTAGTGGGTCTCGGTAGTCTACGTTGCATTTCTCCAAAAGTATCCATAATAAATGACTCCGCAGCAGTAGGATTATCAAAAAACCACGTTTTTTCGTTGAATACTACACGTAGTTTCGCTGGATACAACATAGAATATGGAACTCCATTACTGCGTAGCGTATCCTTGACATCCAAGAAAGCACGTCTAGCACTCTGTACAGCCATTGTAAAGTCGGGGTATAACGAAATTCTGGAGCCCTGATATTTCAAGTCGCCTTTCTCACGTGCCAGTCTCAACACAGCATCTCGGTCTCTATAGTTAAGGAGCCGCAAAATAATTGGGCGAGGAGGAGCGCCCACCAAAGGTTTAGATGCAGGCGTTCTATGTGCTCTCTCAACTACAAACATATCAGAAAGACCTACTTCACCGAGTATATCACGTAGTATAGACTCTATAAGAGGTTCTAGTGGCCTAGCGTTGTGTGATTCATCTAGCCCAAGCATTCTAATATTGTTTCTTCTAGACCTCGCTTCAAGGTCATCTTGTTTATTTTTCATACTGGCAATCGAGGTTTCAGCAAGTTTAAGTCGTGTAGTGAGATCGGCGACAACAGTTTCAGTATCCCCTAGTCTCTGTTCGGTTAATTGCGTTTTTGTTTTCAATGAGTCTACTGCGGTTTGTAGGCCAGTGAGACAAGTTCCATGTACATCTAATTTTTCGTTTATCTGAGCAATCCCCTTCTGGAGCTCTGCAAACATTTTTTTCACAGTGTCAGACAGTGAAGATTCTTCCGCAGGCATTGACGATCGTGGGGTGGCACCCGGGTTGCCTGGAGACTTAAAATTGTCCAATGTGGATTGTTTTGATGTATCTTTCTTAGGCGCCATGATGTTAAATATAGCAAAAGCTGTATAGCTGAAATCGACGGGTGGAGATGTACAAAATGGCCGCGTGCTACATTTGTTCCATCAAGCGTTCATATCCGGCACCTGTCACGTGCTCCCAGTGTCCATCTGCAAGGACCAATAGAGATGTAAAGCACGTGCAGTCAGCTGCAGTTATTGCGGTTCTCTATGAAACGTGCCGCCATTTTGTTTGCCATAATAAGAAATCTCCACTTTCACAATAATTCAAAATGTAAAAACAGCTACAGCTTTCTCTCAGGAGCCATTTTACCTAAGCTCCATGCACGATCAAAATATGAACAATATTAAGGAAATGCACGGATTGCATCACCATTGTGATGCTATCGTGTGCGTTCCAAAACTGGCGTCCATCTTGATTCCATTAGAGAGAGGGAGGGGGGGGTCGCGGGGACGGCCAGATGGAAATAGCCGCTCCAGCCGGGACATCGACAGTGTTCGTTAGATTCAGGGGGGCCGCGGGGGGGGGGCGGGATTCATTCAGCCCGCTCCCGTCCGATGGCACCGCAACAACACGGCACCCGGGTCTCGGGTGCCACGCCCCGTGCGGCCCGATAGAGACACGCGAGCACTACTGCTCGAGCCCTCCACCAGCCTCACACAAGGCAGACACCTCAAGTCCCCGGATCACCCCTGAAATAGTTTAAGTATTTGTGTCTCGGCTGTGTCTCCCGCTCCTACATCCCCCTCACCTCATTCATCCGCCATGTTTTGCAATCGTCGATCACAGTGAGCCAAATTGGAGCCGTAGCACGTCATTATTCCAAACAATGTTCACATCTTTTGGTTCAGCAGTCTATAAGGAATCAGATGCACCGAGTCTCGAGTCAGGACGGCCACATCCTCCGCGGCGATGCAGGCCGATCGATGCGCCGCCGCGAGAGCCTCACACAAAGGCGGCCATCTTGCCCGCCGTCGCCACGCCCCCCCCTCTGGATCACTGCTTTACACTCAATCTGGCCATTGATAAATACGCTAAACACAAAAAAGGCACGCTCTACTGCTGCTTTGTAGACTATCACAAAGCCTTTGACAGCGTTCCAAGGCAGCTACTATGGAACAAAATGCTTCGTATGGGTATTCCTAGACAACTTGTGGGTATGATTTCACTCTTGTACGCGAACACCTGGGCGGTTATAAGATGGGGAAGCCAGGGGGAAATCTCTAAAAAAATCAACACTTCTAAAGGGCTTAAACAGGGCTGTGTCCTAGCGCCAGCCCTGTTTTATATCTTTCTTGCAGATCTGGACGCTTACTTGAGTAACACCCAGTCTCTCTCCCCGCGTATTGGAACTATGACTTTTACTAATCTTAGCTACGCAGATGATACTGTATTAATTGACCTCTCACCAGCCGGTTTGAGTGCCAAAATAACAGCTCTAGAGAAATATACCGAGCTTAACGGCATGAGCATTAACAGAGCTAAAACCAAAATTATGCTCTTCACTACCAGAAATAAAACTAATAACATTGGACATTAAAAAGTGGCCCTATTGAAATAGTGGATAATTACGAGTACTTAGGGCTCACGTTCTCAAATAACTGTACTTGGAAGAAACATCTCAGTCGAGTCTCTGTTAAAAGTCACTTAATTTCCAATGCACTGGGACACCTAACAGCAAAAAAATACATATCGAATATATCAATTTGCAAGCATATATATGAGTCCAAATTTGTCAACAGCATCTTATACGGAGCCGCGATTTGGGCTCTTAATTTTAAAACTGAATTGAGGAAGTTAGAGTCCTCTTTCTGGCATAAGATACTATTACTGCCACAAACTACTCCACGTGAGCCAATCATCTTGGATCTTGATCTGCTGCCAATTGAGTATGAAATCGAAAAAAGATATATTGTCTATATACAAAAAGCTTGGTACCGAAAAGATCAAGGCTGCTTGATAAAAAACTGTCTAACTGAAGCTATCACATACCCTGAAACATACACCTCTATATTACCACTGGAAACTATTGCAGCCCAACACAACTTAACACGTTTTTGGATTGCACCTAACAACACTTCGCCCATGAATAAAGCTGTAATAAAAAGTATAATCAAAACTAACTCGTTTGCCCAGTTATACTCGAACGCCTGTGATAAATCAACACTTAGCTGGTATTTGCGTATTAAAACACATCAATCGTTATATGATCTGTTCAAAGTAAATTTACCTAGAAATGTGCTGAGATTGCTTTTGAAACTACGTTATGGCATCATTCCCACTAACTCCTACATGTTAGGGTGGCAGAATATTGATAAAACAGAACGTGTATGTGACAGCTGTCGTACTGAGATTGATGACATCGCACATTTTTTTTCCTGTCCGAATTTAATTGATCTCCAACATAGATGGCTTCTTGGTTACTCAGATAGCCCTAACGAGAGAGTTCTTGAATTGCTGATGAAACAAGATTATTCTAAATTAATTCGAATCTATATTTACATGAAAAGCAGCTTTGAGAGAAGAAATACTGTATATTAATGTGTCTTTTTGTCACTGTCTAAATTTTAAATTCTAACTTTTTCTTCTTTCTGTATCTTTTATGACTGAAATACTGTCAATAAAGATTATAAACTTTTAAAAAAATGGTTCTCTATCTTGGAGTTATTATTTGAATTTTTTGGACATCAATCATCTTTTCAATAAACAAAAAAAATTTTCTTTACTATATTACCGGCGTGGGACAATAATTGCTTATACTGTACTTTAGTGTTGCACGATCAGAATTTTACTTCAACATTTTTTTTTTATATTTTCCAGATTAATAACAAAGAAGATTGTATTTTGAAACCTCTCCACTAAAATTGTGAAAATCTAGGAGCATTTGCCCCTGGTGTGCTAGGGTGTATCACGGTTAAAATCGTGTTGTTTACGCCATTTATCGGGACCTGAGCCGAGGGCCCATCAAACCCCAGCACCCTTATTTTTGCATAACACTTTTCACCTTGACTAACACGAGTGCAGGTCTTCAATTTCCACTCTGGATCAGCAATATATCAGGATATAGTGCAGCCCGGTATCCTGCAATGTAGGTATTGCAGGCTACCAGGCTACACACGTACCTCATTAGAGCTAATTATGCTAATTGTTCTCCTATGCTCGCGCATAGCGTCAGCAGAAAATCGGCCGCTTCATGAGGCGACATCTCACGCTATCGCGATACAGGTGCCCAAGGTTAGCGCAAACACTACTGTATATCAGACAATGTTTTCTGCAAGCTTGCTTATTAATATCCAAGCCTGACTTTCTCCAGCGTCACTCGAGGATGTGGCCCATATTTTTCAATCAGACAGCTCCTTGGTAGACCAATGATTGGTGGCTTTTTTTGAGCCGATACGACTCTGGACCTCTTTAGGTGGACATAAATGGTCAAGCGCAGAATGGGTGGTGTGCACGAGCCAGACATGGTGATCATCAACATTGACAATGGGTGTAGATGTAACGAGATATGTGATAGAGCAAACTGGTCAAAGTTCAAGGTACGGAACGGTCTGTAAGAGACAATCGGAACTGGGGTTGGACTGATGAAAGCAGACATAAGATTTTTTTTCCAGTCATTGAAGTTAACAAGGAAATGAATAATGCTCCCAATGTCATCCAACATGGTGGCAGTGCCAAGAGGCTATACTAATCTCTTGCTCACTAATCGAGTGGAATGTTGATTTACTCCTTCTCCACGTACTCGAATGTATTCGGACAGCGTACCCGCAGAAGCTTCTCTCCCTCTGTTTCCTTTTCTCCCAACTCTTCCACTCCTTTAGTGCCACAGGGTGATATGGATATATAAGTTCAAGAGAATGACATTTCCTACCACATTGATTCTCAAGAGGACAATAATGCTTCTGAGACATATGATAACTGTAGTCCCAAAGGACCTCCCCCAGCACGTGTCCAGAGTTTTGCTCCCTGAATGCTGAGAAGCCTTTGCTGCCCTTATAGCGACAGCATCTAAGACATTCACCTTGAGATCCAGAAGAATCGAGTGAAGAGGAAGATCTGTCTCTTCTTTCCATTTTGCAGGAGCCAGGAAGTGTCACCAGGTATGTGCCATTGTTGAAGTTGGTCTGTTAAAAAAACGGCATAAAACTTTCAAACTCCTTTTCCAAATCCTCTAACAAATGCATATGTGGATAAGAAGCATCTGTTGGATGACTTTGATCTTTCACCCTTTTTCTATCCGAAAGTTCACTGTCAGTGCTTCTACTCTCCCCCTAGACAAGGACGGTATTGGATGTCGATTCACCTCAGCTTTGTCACTGTCACTTGGAACTGCCAGCATGCAACTTCTCTTGTCATGATACATCAAAGAATTATGGGGGAAAATGGAAAATGTTATACAATGTCTCCCACAAGACTACAGGCTTGCGCCGTGGTGAAGGATGGCAGCAAATCAACATCTAAAGGTGCTGAATTATAACATATGGCTTTGTCTGTTCTCTTTAGGTGCCTAGCCTGGCTGAAATCCTCTTTTATTCTATACATCTGGGTATGCATTTACATGGCATTGATTTGTTGTGTAAATTGGGTTGTACAATTTATTGTATGCAAAATGCTGTATTTATAGAAGTTCCTGAGTACAGGGTAGGATGGCCTGTTGTGTGTTTTGCAAGAAATTGATTTGGCCAATGAATCTGATAATCAGGATTTGGATCCCATGCAATGCGAAGAGGATGAGTTATTAAAACACCCCAACCAAATTGTGGGCAACTGACCCAAAACAAGGTAAGAGACGTATTAAGTGCAGAACCAGTCTGCATTAAATTAGACCCAACAAAGCCA
>JASCRB010978646.1:0-11183 GCA_030264475.1 Desmognathus conanti | reverse complement strand
ATCAACTGTACTTCCAATTCAATTTCCTTAATATAAGCAGTCAATTCTTGTACAGTAAGGACAATGAGGTCTAAAGAACACTTGTTAAGAACAGCACGCCATTTGGTCAGAAAACCTTTACGGTTCCTGCATAGAGTCGGTAACTGAAGAAATCTTAATCCTCTTGGAATGCGGCGTACATTATGGTACTCTGATAGCGTTATTGCGTGGAGATTGAGATTCACTACTCTTCTGGATAAAAATTCTAGTTGCCGTAACGATGCCTGCCTCGAAGGGCCCTTGAGGAAATCTGCCTTTTTTGCAAATGGAGTAATTGTAGCCTGTGCTTCTTCCTCAGAAAATGTAAGTGTTGTAGTGTTACTATCTATCCCTTCGTTAATTTCTTCGGTAGCCATCGTGTTTATTTTTAATAGAGAAAAAAGGGGTGCTGGGTACAGTATGGTAACCACTGCAAGCCCGAAAGAAAAATAAGAAATAGTACCCGCACTCACCATTACTCGAAAGTTTGATCAAAATTGTTTTATGGAATGTATCGGTGCAAGGAGTGAAACCCTGTGTGGTAAACAGGGATGTAGACTAGAAACTAGAAATGGACAAAAAGGATTTTTTGTCACCTCCTGCACACGCGTGGAGAACTCTCCAAATAATTTGAAATAAACTTGGAAATCGTGTGAAAGTGCAAAGAAATTTATTATTTACACAAAAAATGTACCCAGGGAAATACTTCCCAATATATTCTTAAATACCTAACACCTATTGAACATTCTAGCTCAATTATTTTACACTAACTAACAAAAATTACTAGCTGTCCAAAATCATATTTACGCTTATAAATGACTGTTTCAAAGGAATGCATGTAGAAGAAGAATTAAATGTTGGTACATCTTCTTAAACTGACGCGTTTCGGGGAGAGCCCCATCTTCAGAGTCCACATGCACAAAGTCACCAATTGTTTACTGGAGCTAAAAATAAATTCAACATTTAAACAAACGAGGTCAGAAGACTCCAGGTATCAAACACAAAACAGTAGTACATATCAATTTTATACTACAAGAAATAACAGTGTCAACTGTTTGTGTTTCGTAATTATTTTATGCAAAAAAAGGAGAAGAATACCCAGAAAAGAACAAGGTCAATACGGCACCTTAAAAGACAATGAGAATCTGCCATAGCCGGACCGTTGTCTAGGGAATGAGCACATGGAGAGTGCTCGTCCAGAGACGCGGGGTCCGACTAGAGGGCAGAAAATGAAGAAATGAACATCTCCAACAGATGGTAACTAACACTTTAAAATTAAGCACTATTACATCAGCAAAATGCTGGGCTGCCCCGACATGTATGGTCCTGCTGTGTGAATAGCCAGTTAGAAATTTCTACAAAAAAGCTCATGTATGTGGTTTATACAGAAAATTAAATAGATAACATTAAGTGCATAAATTGCAAATAAAACTAAAAACCAAAACAAAAAGAAAAAATACCCAAAGTAAAAAAAAAAAAAGTAAACTAAAGAAAAAATTGAAATTAAAAGGAGAAAATAGAAAGAAAAAAAGGGAAAAATCAAGAAAAACCAGAAAAAATCCAGAAAAAATTAAGAGCGAAAAAACAGAAAAATGAAAAAAAAGGGGGGGGGGGGAAGGGGAAATTTATTATAATGAAGCAAAGGGAGACAAGAAAAAAGAAAAAAGAAGGAGAAGCAAACTGATAAAGGAGGAAAGCAGGAAATAGAAAAAAGAAAAAAAGAAACCCAAAGCAGGGGAAAAGGTAAAAGTTTTATAATGCCCGCTGTTTTTGAAGTTTAGGAGAAAAATTATAATGAGAAGCAAGCAGAAGCCTGGGTTGTGACGGTAGAAATAAATCTTAGTTAAGGAATTAAACTCAGTTGCAGCATGTGAAGGCAGGACTCACCTGACTGCAATGGAAATTTATGTTGTAGTCAGATTTGTCTACTGTAAAAGCCAGTAAATGAAAACCAGGGGACACGTTCAGAAAAATCGAGCAGTAGTAATCCTCATACAAAGGTAGCAACAAAACGGACCACTAATTCCTGCAGGCCGTGCTAGAAGGAGAATAAGACACAAGCATCCGTAAATATATGGCGCCATTTAATCTAAGCGACTTGTTCAAAATTCCCAACGTGGAAAATGTAAATGCGCTCACCCGTGTGGTAGGTCAAGGTGTGCAGAAACGTGCGCCACTGCGGTTCCAATTGCTGTTTGTAAATGAGGGATAGAGGTACCAAATGGATGTCAAAATCAACAAGATCTATACTGTAAACCAAGAAACAAAAAAGAAGACGGCTGTGTGATTAAAGAACTAAAAAGAAACAGATTAGATCTCGTGTGCGTGGCACCTGCAACTAAGTGTGTGTTACCTCCGTTTGAAGCTTCCACCGAAAATCACCGTAAGCGGTCTGAGCTGCGGCTCGAGAAAACCCCTGCAAGGAACTGCGTGATGCCTGGTCGATTTTAAATAGAAAAGTATTGCACAGCGTGAGAGGGCACGCCCCTGTTAATTAATGGAAGCACACCCGGTGTGTGTGTTTTCGTCAATGCATGCAATAATGGATGTGAATTAACCAATCGGAACCACGTGGTTAATTGAGGCACTAGGTTTGCGCATGTCCCGTATGAACGAGAGGCGGGGAGGGAGGAAGAAAGGGGAGGAGAAGCGACGGGAGATGGAAAAAGAAAAAAAGGGGGATGGAACTGCTATGCATGCAGTTTGTTTATTGTGTTTTATATAAAAGGCATGTAGAAGTGCAGGATTCAATCACTGAATGGAAATAGAAAATAAAAATTAAGATGTAACGTAACCTCCTGATTGGCTGTCGCTTGGATATTATTAAATGATGCAAGACAGGTGGTGCGTCACGGTGACGCCTGTGTACGCTCCTGTCTGCCGGGAGATGGGGAGATACAATCGAAGGAAAACAACACGTAAAAGGAAGTTGATTCAGTAAAATGAAATGAAATGAAAATACAAATAAAAAGTGTGAGAACGTTAATTAAAAAGATAATCTATGACTATTTAAGGAGTATGGATATACCTACAAGAGTAGAATATGCAAGATTGAATGAATGATAACGAAATGACAAGTAAATTCAAAGGGTGGAACTAAAGGAAACAAGACAGAAAAAAATTGAAATACTACTCAAACAAACATAAGAAAAAGGAGAGGGAAAACCAAATGTTGATAATTAGTCGAAAAATTGAAAATAAGAATAAAATGATTAAGAATAAAAACTAAGAAGAGGGATTAGAAACTATCAGTAAATAAATACCAAAGGTAGAGAAAATTCGAAATTAAAAATAGGAGAAATAATTAAAAAATAAGTTTTGACAAAATTGCATTAACTGTATTAAAACATGCGCCAAAGGGTTTTGATGTATCATGTATCAATATTTGACATCAGCAATTTATAGAAATACAAAGAGTGGTAATTGTTCATTTAAGCCTTTGGGGGCAACAGAATCAAGTCTATCAATCCACATACATTCTTTACGTAGCAACATTTGCTCCCTGTTTCCACCTCTGGCGGACCTCGTTACAGAGTCAAGTACCTGGTACCGTAACTGGTTTACATTATGTTTGAAAGCATTAAAATGTCGAGCAACAGGTGATTTTACGTTATTCGTTCTGATAGCGCTCTTGTGTTCATTGAGACGTTCTCTCACCATACGTGAGGTTTGACCAACGTAAATCAAGCCACAAGGGCATTTTAGCAGATAAATTACATATGAAGATATACATGTATAATATCCATATATGTGAATTTTCTGGCCACTGTGAGGATGGGATACGGTGGGACCCTTAATTATGGAGTTGCAACTATTACAGTTCAAACATGGAAAAGTACCATTCTTTCTTGGAGCCAACACGGTTTGGGATTGGGCACTAGAAGAAACGTCTGCTTTTACCAAAAAATCACGAATGTTTCTCGCTCTTTCGTATGAGAACATTGGTGGTGTTGGAAAAATTTGCACCAGAAATGGGTCAATGTGCAATAAGGACCAATTGTCTTTCACAATTTTTTCGATTTTGTATGCATTAGTGGAAAACTGGTGCACAAAAATCATCTTATCGTGTGAGCTTTTTAAACGTGGCATTAGTAATGTCTGTCTGTCTTCCTCTAGAGTCTCTTGCCTTTGAATCGCCAAGAGCTCTGAATTATATCCTCTTAATGTTAGTTTTTGACTGTATTGTGCTGCTCGTGTGGTAAATGTATCAGTAGAAGAGATAATACGTCTGAGTCTTAAGAATTGACTCTTGGGTAAATGTTGAAGTAAGCTTTTAGGATGGTAACTGGACGCATGCAAAAAACTATTGCGATCCGTTGGCTTCTCAAAGATATCAAAAGTTAGAATGTTATCAGATATAGTTACTGCTGTATCTAGAAAGTGAATACCAGGGTTGCCAATGGAGGTGGTGAATTTAATAGTGTCATGTACCTGGTTCAAATACTGAAAGAAAACGTCTAAGCTGGTATAATCTCCCTCCCAAATCAAAAAATATCATCAATGAAACGTCGCCAACATTTAATCTGGTCAGTCCATTGTCCATTGAAGATATATTGCTGTTCAAAGCTATGCATAAAGATATTTGCATAACTGCAGGCTAAATTCGAGCCCATAGAGGTCCCTTTAATTTGTCTGTACCACATCTTATTGAAATAGAAATAGCTATTGTTTAGAATGAACGTAAGAAGTTGTAAAACAAACTCAATGGGACAACGGTCTGGTTGTTGAATGTTTAAGAACCGATCTACTGCTGCTATGCCTTCATCGTGTGGGATTTCTGTATAGAGGCTTTTGACGTCAATAGTAGCTAAGATGCTATTTGTAGTTAAAGGATTACATTTAGACACCTTGTTGATGAAATCAGACGTGTCTTTTAGATATGTCGGAATCCGCTCGATCAGCGGTTGTAAAAAATTTTCCACATAAATGGCAATGGGTTGGAAAAGTGAATCTCTACCAGATACAATGGGTCGACCCGGTGGTTTACACAGTGTTTTGTGTATTTTGGGCAATAAGTATAGAAATGGTCTAATCGGATGTTCAGTGGTCAATGCTTTTAAAGATTTAGCATCTATCCAATCCTTGCATTCTGCATTAGAAAGAATCTGTGCTAGTGTTTTATTCAGATTCAATGTCGGATCACTGTCAAGCATTAAGTATGTATTTGTGTCCAATAGTTGGTTGCATGCCTCTTCAATGTAATCAGTCTTATTAAGTAAAACTACAGCTCCTCCCTTGTCTGCTGGTTTGACAATCGTCCGTGTGTCTGTAGATAGTGCTAGAAGAGCTGTTTTTTCTTGTTTAGAAATATTAAATCTACGCGGTTTCTGGAATTTAATATTCTCAAAAGCACTGGAAACTTTCTTAAAGAAAGCCTTTAAGACAGGCGAGGTGGTTTCGGGATGAAATATGCTTTTGGGTTTAACCTGAAGGAATCTGTGTTCTTTAGTAATGAATTCAGGTTGTGTTGCGAAGAAAAACTTCAAAGCCATTTTACGAAAGAATTTAAACAGAGAAACCTTAGTTTTGAATTTGTTCCCCGCAAAAGTGGGGACAAAAGAAAGACCTTTGTTGAGAAGCTTTCGCTCGGTGTTGGACAAAACTTTATCAGAGAGATTTACTACCAAATCTACATCTTGCGACTGCGAAGACCCATAGATGCTGGAATGACTATTCCTCTGCCAGTGCTTCTTGCCGCCCCTCCTTGTTGGGAGTCGGAGGGGCCTGTGGCTAAAAAAGAAACACCACCCTGGGTGCTTTTCTTTACAATTGCTCCAGTAGATTTCATTGCTTGTGAGAGAGATTGTTGTACAAATTCTGAAGATCCCTGTTGGTTAACGTTTTGTTCTAACATTAGATCAAGTTGACTATTCGTAAAAGAATCAATGTCAATATCTTTACCTGCCAGTAGATTGGAGCTAGAAACTTTGTCTTGTTGTTTACCTGGTTCCCTACATGGATCACTTGGTATACTCTCAACCTCACTTCCTGATGTGGAAATACTTGAACCGGATAATGGTGTCTTTTGAATTTGGGATTTGGGCCCGGTTGGCTTAGGACCAGTGCCATTACCTTTAGGTGGTTGCAGTCGCTCGGGCCAAGTATAAACCTCATCATTGAGGTAATCGTAGGCATCTCGCCTAAATTTCCTTAGTTTGCGTTTCTGCAAATCTTCTGTATACTCTTCTAGTTCTTTGTTTAACTTCTTAGTTACATCATCCCAATGTTCAACTGACATGTCAAGTGATAATTGATCAGACATCAACTGTACTTCCAATTCAATTTCCTTAATATAAGCAGTCAATTCTTGTACAGTAAGGACAATGAGGTCTAAAGAGCACTTATTAAGGACAGCACGCCATTTGGTCAGAAAACCCTTACGGTTCCTGCATAAAGTCGGTAACTGAAGGAATCTTAATCCTCTTGGGATGCGACGTACATTGTGATACTCCGATAACGTAATTGCATGAAGATTGAGGTTCACTACTCTCCTGGATAAAAATTCTAATTGTCGTAGCGATGCCTGCCTCGAGGGGCCCTTGAGAAAATCTGCCTTTTTTGCAAATGGAGTAATTGTGGCCTGTGCTTCTTCCTCAGAAAATGTGAGTGTTGTAGTATTACTGTCTATCCCTTCGTTAATTTCTTCAGTAGCCATCGTGTTTATTATTAATAATGAAGGAGGGGGTGCTGGGTACAGTATGGTAACCACTACAAGCCCGAAAGAAAAATAAGAAATAGTACCCGCACTCACCATTACTCAAGAATTTTAATCAAAATTATTTTGTGAAATGTGTCGGTGCAAGGAGTAAAACCCTGTGTGGTTGACAGGGATATGAACTAGAAACTAGAAATGGACAAAAAGGGTTTTTTTGTCCCCTCCTGCACGCGCATGGAGAGAATCTCCAAGTAATTTGGAATAAACTTGAAAATCGTTTGAAGTGCAAAGAAATTTATTATTTACACAAAAATGTAGCCAGGGAACTGCTTTCCCACTGTGTTCTTGAATACCTAACACCTATTGAACATTCTAAATCAATTATTATACACTAACTAACAGAAATTACTAACTGTCCAAAATCATATTTACGCTTATAGATAACTGTTTCAAAAGGATGCATGCAGAAGAAGAATTAAATGATGGTACATCTTCTTAAACTCTTCTTGAACTGACGCGTTTCGGGGAGAACCCCATCTTCAGAGTCCACATGCACAAAGTCGCGAATTGTTTACTGGAGCTAAAAATTAAATTCAACATTTGAACAAACAAGGTCAGAAGCCTCCAGGTATTAAACACAAAACGGTAATGCGTATCGGTAATACATATCAACTCTGTACTACACGAAATAACAATATCGACTGTTTGTGTTGAATAATTGTTTTATGCAAAAAAGGGGAGAACAATAGCCAAAAAACCAAGGTGAAAGCAACACCCTAAAAGACAATTAAATTCTGCCATAGCCGGACCGTTGTCAGAGGAATGAGCACATGGAGAGTGCTCGTCCAGAGACGCCGGGTCCGACTAGAGGGCAGAAATGAGGAAATGAACATCTCAAACAGATGGTAACTAACACTTTAAAATTAAACACTAATGCATCAGCCAGATATTTGAATTTCCTAACATGTCTGGTCCTGCTGTGTGTGGATCACCAGTTGAAAATTTCTGCAAAAAGGCTCATGTGTATGGTTTATACAGATAATATTTAAATAAAAAACATCAAGTGCATGACTTGCGAGTTCTATTGAAAACCACAGCAAAGAAAAAAATTACCCAAAATCAAAAGAGAAGATAAAGGAAGAAAAAAGAAAAAAGAAGAAAGGAAATACAAGAAAAGGAGAAAAGAAACGATATGTAAATAAATACCAGCTGTTTTTGAAATTAAAAAAGAGAAGTTGTAGTGAAAGACAAACAGAAGCATCAATGGTATCGATAAAAATGAGTCTTGATCAAAAAAGTTTAACTTAATTGCAGCATGTGGAAACAAGACTCACCTGACTGCAATGAAAATTTATGTTGTAGCCAGGTTTTTCTGCTATGAAGACCAGTAAATGAAAAAGAGGGGAACCGTTCAGGAAAGGTAAGCCAAAATAGTCATCATTCAAAGGTAACAGCAAGGTGAACTGTTAATTCCTGCAGACCGTGTTGAAAAAAGAACAACACACAAGCAAACGTAAATATATGTATCTAAGCAACTTGTTCAAAATACCCCATGTAAAAAATGTACTAATGCGCTCACCCGTGTGGCGGGTTCAAGGTGTGCGGAGCCGTACGCCACTGTAGCTCGAGTTGCTGTTTGTCAATAGGGATTAGAGGCACCAATGGCTGTCAAGATCACCACAAGCTATGCTGTGAACCAAGAAACGCAAAAGACGGCTATGTATTTGAAAGGTTCAAAGGAACAAATTAAATCTCGCATGTGTTACTTCTGCTGCTGAATTTAAGTTACCTCCGGTTGAAGCTCCCTCCAAGAATCACCAACGGCAGTCTGAGCAACGGCTCAGGAACACCCCCGCAAGGAACTGCATGGTGCCCGATCGGTCTTTAAATAGAATGGTCTCGCACGGCGTGAGCAGGCACGCCCCTGTTAATTGATGGAAGCACACCTGGTGTGTGTGCTTTCGTTAATGCATGCAGTCGTGAATGTGTATTGACCAATTAGGACCACGTAATAAATTAAAACACTGAATATGCGCGTGTCCTGCGTAAACGAGTGGTAGGGAGGTGGGGGGGTGGCGTTAAAGGGTGAGGATAGAAAGGAAAAAAAGGAAAAAAGGAAAAGGGAATTGGAACTGCTGTGAGTGTAATTAATTCGTTGTATTATATTAGAAGCATGCAAAAAGTGCAAGATTCAAACACTAGATGAATGGTAGGAAAAAGATGAAAATGTAAAATAAAGCGTAACCTCCTGGTTGGTACAAGACCGGGAGTACGTTACGATGACGGATGTATGTACTATTATGTACCGAAAACTAAAGAAATACAATTGAGAAAAGATACTGCATAGACGAAAATGAATTAAATAAAATGAAACAAAGTAAAAATGCAAGTAAAAATGTAAAGACGTTGGTTAAAAGACTAATCTATAACTGTTCAAAGAATGTGGATATGCCTGCAAGAGTAGAATATGCAAGGTCGGATGAATAACCACAAAATAACGTATAAAAACAGAAAATTAATCTAGAGAAAATAAGAAAAGTCTGTTAATAAATAGAAACCAAAAAATAGAGAAAATTAGAAAATAAAAATAAAAATTGGAAAAATAATGAAAGGTTTTTGTTACGAAGTTGTAAGAATAAAGACTATTAGTAAATGGATACCAAAACTAAGGAAAAATTAGAAATAAAAATTAAAAGAATAATAAAAGATTTTTGTTACGAAGTTGCATTAACTGTATTGAAACATACACTAAAGGGTTTTGATGTACCTTGTATCAATATCTGACATCAACAATTTATAGAAATACAAAAAGTGGTAATTGTTCGTTTAAGCCCTTGGGGGCAACGGAATCGAGTCTATCAATCCACATACATTCTTTGCGGAGCAATATTTGCTCCCTGTTTCCACCTCTGGCGGACTTCGTTACAGAATCAAGTACCTGGTACCGTAACTGGTTTACATTGTGTTTAAAAGCATTGAAATGTCGAGCAACAGGTGATTTCACGTTATTCGTTCTAATGGCACTCTTGTGCTCGTTGAGACGTTCTCTCACCATACGTGTGGTTTGGCCAACGTAAATCAAGCCGCACGGGCATTTTAACAGATAAATTACATAAGAAGATATACATGTGTGATATCCATATATGGAAATTTTCAAACCACTGTGTGGATGAAGTACGGTGGAACCCTTAATTATGGAGTTACAACTGTTACAATTCAAACATGGAAAAGTACCATTCTTTCTTGAAGCCAACACAGTTTGGGATTGAACACTAGAGGAAACGTCTGCTTTTACCAAGTAGTCACGAATGTTTCTCGCCCTTTCATATGAAAACATTGGTGGTATTGGAAAAATTTGCACCAGTAATGGGTCAATATGTAATAGAGACCAATTGTCTTTCACAATTTTTTCGATTTTGTATGCGTTAGTTGAAAACTGATGCACAAAAATCATTTTGTCGTGTGAACTTTTTGAACGAGGTGCTAGTAATGTCTGTCTATCTTCCTCTAAGGTCTCTTGTCTTTGAATCGCCAAGAGATCTGAGTTATATCCTCTTAATGTTAGCTTCTCACTGTATTGTGCTGCTCGTGTGGTAAATGTATCAGTAGAAGAGATGATACGTCTAAGTCTTAGAAACTGACTCTTGGGTAAATGTTGAAGTAGGCTTTTAGGATGGTAACTGGACGCATGCAGAAAACTATTGCGATCCGTGGGCTTCTCGAAGATATCAAAGGTTAGAATGTTGTCAGATATCGTTACTGCTGTATCTAAAAAATGAATACCAGGTTTGCCAATGGAGGTGGTGAATTTAATGGTGTCGTGTACCCGATTCAAGTACTGAAGGAAAACGTCTAAGCTGGTTTGATCTCCCTCCCAAATCAAAAAGATATCATCAATAAAGCGTCGCCAACATTTAATCTGGTCAGACCATTGTCCATTGAAGATGTATTGCTGCTCAAAACTGTGCATGAAGATATTTGCATAACTGCAGGCTAAATTCGAGCCCATAGAGGTACCTTTGATTTGTCTATACCACATTTTATTGAAGTAGAAATAGCTATTGTTGAGAATAAACGTGAGAAGTTGTAAAACAAACTCAATAGGACAGCGGGCTGGTTGTTGGATATTTAGGAACCGCTCTACTGCTGCTATGCCTTCTTCGTGTGGGATTTCTGTGTAAAGGCTTTTAACATCAATAGTAACTAGAATGCTGTTTGTGGTTAAGGGATTGCATTTAGACACCTTATTGATAAAATCGGACGTGTCCTTCAGATATGTTGGAATCTGCTCAATCAATGGTTGTAGAAAATTTTCCACATAAATGGCAATGGGTTGGAAAAGTGAATCTCTACCAGATACTATGGGTCGGCCCGGTGGTTTGCACAGTGTTTTATGTATTTTAGGCAGTAAGTATAGAAACGGTCTAATCGGGTGTTCAGTGGTCAATGCTTTTAAAGATTTAGCATCTATCCAATCCTTGCATTCTGCATTAGAAAGAATCTGTGCTAG
>JASCRB010967569.1:0-11195 GCA_030264475.1 Desmognathus conanti | reverse complement strand
ACCCAAGTAAACTGAATCACCCCCCCACCCCCAAACTAGGCTCACCATTCCCCAACTGTATGAACATCACTAACTGTGGTAAAAGAACTGTAGTTCAACTATGCTGATAGACTCAACATCTTAACATCTTAACACACACCTTCCCTCTTTACCCATCTCATGAGATGAGGTAGCAACTAACGTTAGGACAGGAGAAAATCCTTAGTCCAAACCGGTTTGGAGGAGACCCTGCCCGAGGATCTGGTAGGAAGGCCCATAGCCTCAGGATCAGCCTGGGACACAGAAGGAGCGACCTGGGACGCTGAAAAAGCGTGGGATACTGGATCCTCCTCCTCCAATCCTGGAACATCACCCAGCAGGGATTGGGAGGGAGGTGGAGGTTGCAGGTGGGGTACCAAACGACCCTTGTTCCAGCATGCTCCCCCTTCTAGCCAAACAGAGCTGCGCGTTACTTTGATTATTTTCTTGGGTGTAGAGTATTTGGGGAAGCCCTTGGGTATGAACCCTGGCAGTTTCACTCGGACAAGATCACCTTCTGCATAGTGAACACACCTCACCCTGTGCTTGCGATTATAGCGAGAGACATATCTGCGAACATAATCATCCTGCCTAACCTCTGGAGAAATGTTAGAGGAGTACGGTGGTAGAGAAGAAACCCATACAGGATTCAATTTGCTGACTCCCGGTCGACCTCTCATCAAAGAGAAAGGGGATCTGCCTGTAATAGCGTTAGGCGCTGAGCGATATGACCACAATAGGCGTGGTAACTCATCTTCCCAACGCCCCCCCGAGGACAGAGTCAGTTGCAGCGAGTCCTTGAGCACCCTATTGAAACGCTCGACCATCCCGTTAGTTTGCGGATGATAGAGCGAAGAGAATCTGTGTTCGATTCCCCAACTTTTCAGAAACCTTGACATCTCTAGAGACTTAAACTGGACACCATTATCAGTAATAATCGTATGAGGAGCCCCTTCCCTAATAAACAACGATTGCAGGAACTGTACCACTGAGCGTGTGTCAACCTTGTGAACCATAGCTACTTCTGGCCACTTGGAGAACATGTCCACTAGGACAAGTCCATACCAAGGGCCTTGACCCGGCAAGGTGCCAATCGGTCCAATTATGTCTAGGCCCAAGCAAGACCACGGAACTTTCAGAAAGGCAATGGGCCTTAAGGGTTGCGCAACCACAATTTTGGGCTTGTCTGATATGGCACAGGGCACGCAATTCCGCACTGCATCAAGAACCTGAGCCTCAAAACCAGGCCACCAGTAATGCTCTCTGAGTTTTCTTTTGGTGGTACATATGCCCGGGTGCCCCTCATGAGCCAGAGATATCAGATTCTGCCTCAAACCTGACGGCACAACTAAGTGCGGACCCTTAAACAGGCAGCCATCTAATAGAGAAAGTGTATGACGAACTTTCCACAGAACTTGCAACTCCTGAGATAAGGACCTCTCCTTGGGCCAGCCTAGGGACAAATAAGAGATAGCAGTTGTGAGGGTGTCATCAGCACCTAACGCCTCTATCCAACGTTCCCTATTAATTGGCATATCAAGATCCACCAGATTAACCTGTTCTTCCTGAAGTGGAGTGTCTTGTATTCCTGGCAATCTGGATAAACAGTCCGCAGTGACATTAGTCCTTCCTGGGACGTACACAACTGAGAAATTATAATCGAACAAGCTGGATACCCACTTTTCAATTCTGGGGGAACAATTGTCCATAGACCTAGATGGGAACAGGGCCACCAAAGGCTTGTGATCCATCCTCAGTTCAAATGGAGCCCCCCAGATAAAAGTGCGGAAGTGCTTAACTCCCCAATAAAGAGCCAGAGCTTCTTTCTCTATCACAGAGTATTTCTCCTCTGAGCTTGTTAATGGTCTCGAACCAAATGCAATGACATGCTCAACACCTTCAGACGTTTGAGATAATACCGCCCCTAAGCCATAGGAACTTGCGTCTACCGTCACTATGGAGTCTGCCTTCGGATCAAACATCCCTAACGGTAGAGCAGATGATATTTCTGATTTAAGGAGCTGATAACTATCAGCACAAGCTTTATCCCACACATATGGTGCCCTCAGTTTCAACAAACCCCTTAAAGGAGCCGCCTTTGTGCTAAAATGTGGCACAAACTTATGGTAGTATTCTGCTAAGCCAAGAAAAGATCTCAATTGATCTTTATTGGCCGGCGGGGAGGCTTTTTTAATTGCATCTACCAAAGCTGGTTTAGGTTTCACACCATCTTTAGTTATCAAATGGCCTAAATACACCACTTCATTGACTGCCAAATGACATTTTGCTAACTTCACTGTGAGACCATAATCTCTTAATCTGCTGAACACTTTCCTCAATATGAGATCATGAGTTACTCTGTCTTTGGCATATATCAGTATATCGTCTTGGAAACAGAATACTCCTGTTAGTCCTTGTAACACCTTTTCCATGACTCTCTGGAAAACTGATGCTGCCGTGGCTAGTCCAAAAGGCATCCTCTTAAATCTAAAGGCCCCCTCAGGTGTTATGAACGATGTGAGATGTCTGGATTCTGGGTGCATCGGGATTTGGTGGTAGGCTGATCTAAGATCAATTGTACTGTACCATGCAGCATCCCCTATTGAGACCATCAACTCATTAATGTTGGGAAGTGGATGACGATCTAACCAGATGTTTTTGTTTAGATCGCCGTAATCCACACACATCCTAAGAGATAAATCCGGTTTGGTGACTAGGACTATGGGTGCTAACCACTCTGAAGATTCAATTGGCTCGATTATACCTTGCCTGCATAGACTTTCTAGTTCTGCCTTCACCGATGCTCTTTTCCGCCACACTACTTTTCTGACTTTGTGCATGACTGGAGTAGCATTCTCCTTCAGTTTCAACCTGTGTTGAAAACCCCGCAACTTCCCTATCGTGGCACTGCATACTTGCGGAAACTCCCTGATCAGTTGATCACTCAGCGACATCTCTACTGATGATATGGGTGGTGTTCTACCTGGTGTTAGCACTATGCCCAAAGTACCCATGTGTGGCCATGACAGTAACTCAGTTCCATTTTTGGCAACATATAATTTCCCCTGGTGCGTTCTATTGCCATGTGTAAACCGCACCATCATTGAGCCTAGCACTTCTATGTGGCTTCCCCCAAAAGCGCCTGGTGATATATCAGGAGCCATTAATTTACACTGCGGGAAGAGTGATGCGTAAGTGGAATCCCCTATGAATGAATACGGGGACCCCGAGTCTAATTGCATCAGTAACCGGAAACCATTCACATCAATAAATTCTTTGGGGCATTCATTCCCCCCCACTAGACTCAATACCCATTTCCCTGATACTGCATTTATTACTGGTTCTGTCACCTCGGCACTTACTTGTGCTACAGGAGTTTGCAACTCTTTGGCCTTTCTCCTGCACATCTTAGTGACGTGACCCCTCTGATTGCAATGTGCACACGT
Source organism: Desmognathus conanti (assembly GCA_030264475.1). Taxonomy (NCBI): domain Eukaryota; kingdom Metazoa; phylum Chordata; class Amphibia; order Caudata; family Plethodontidae; genus Desmognathus; species Desmognathus conanti. Next base: position 7,731 of record JASCRB010967569.1, on the reverse strand, counting down.
TTGATTGCGTCCTGGGCAATCTTTGTAATAGGAAAAATGACCTACCATACCACAACTATAACAGGTAATCCCTGCCTTTAAACCTTTTTCACTACTCTTCCTGGATACCATTGATTTTGGTGCCACTGTATGCACTGCAGGAACTCTCTCACTGCAGCATTTTACTCCTTCCAGTGTTTGCTCTACTGAAACTGCGATTTCAATGGCCTTCTTTAATGTGAGGTTTTTGGAAGCCAGAAATTTCTCTTGAATTTTTGCATCACCTATGTGGACTACCACATGGTCCCTTATCCTTTCCTCTAGGGATGCTCCATAGTCGCATGTGGCCCCCAATTCTCTTAGGGAGGCTACAAAGGAGACTATATTCTCCGCTGGCCTACGATGTCGAATGTTGAATTTATGTCTTTCTACGATTATGTTTCTGTCCTGCATAAAGTGTATTTCTAACGCTTTCACAGTAGTTTCATATTCTGTTAATCTGCCCCCTCCTTCCACTTGCTCAAAAGGTGGCAAAAATCAACACTCTTTGGCCTTCGGTGCCCAGACAGCACTTTAATATTGATAACTTCCTCTGGGTGTCATAATTTCTGCCACCTGAAGCATCCAAGTAGTTGGTGAACATGTCCAACCACTGATCCCACAATATTTTTTTTTTTAAAGATTTTATTGAATTTTATCTTTATACAGCATCAAAATACAGTCAGCATGTTAAACTGTGATAAATTCATTACTGCAATAAGAACAGTATAGTATACAGGAGTTCATTAGTACTATGCATGGTCAGTATCTAAATATAGAGAGTCTCATTTTGCATTTCCTCTTACAGCAGTGTGTGTCCTTTAAACATTTTAATAACTGAAAACAACAATTAATCCCCAACAAGCTGTGTCCTCAGCTCCGTGGAACATCCATACTTATCCCAGCATATCTCTCTCCTGCGGCTCTTCATCCCCCAGGTAACCATTCAACAGCATCAGTTACTTGTGTAGTCCAGTCAACTCCTTTTTTTTTTTGTTTATTTTACATCCTATGCGCTAAGATGCCTCATTGTTTCATGCGTCATTTCTCACACTGAATAAATAATTTTTATATGGAACCCATATGTCTCTCATCGGCCTCCTGCGTCTCATATTCTGTATCGCCAGCTCCTCGTTTTCACAACAAAATGCCATGTCTCTCATCCACGCTTTTACCGATGGCGTTTTCCCCCTCATCCATAACAACGCCACACGTCTCTTTGCTAGTGTTAAGGCCAGGTATACCCATCTGCGTATATCAGCACTCATCGTGGGTAGTTGTCCCAGGAAAACTACTTCCATTTCATTTTCTACCTGTACTCCACACACCTCACTTATTAGCTGTGTCACCCTATTCCAAAAGAGCTGTTGTCTGAGGCATCCCCAAGCCACATGCACAAATCCCACATTAGCTGTTCTACAGCCCATGCACAATACCTGATCTTCGCCCTTCATGCGCGCTAGCCTGCATGGTGTTAGGTATGCCTGGGTTAAAAATTTATAATATATGAGCCTGTGCCTCATATTTAAAGACACCGTTCGTGTCAGTTCACAGGCATTATACCAGATAACATCGTCTATTTCAGTACCTAGGGTCTCTTCCCATCTTCTACGTATTTCACTACCTTTATTGTGTTTCATATTCCCCAGTGCTGTGTATATTCTGGCTATCTGGTGACCTTCGGAGATCGTGGTAAGCAGGTGCGTGAGCAGGGGAGTTTCCGACGGAGCCCTGGGATAGTCAGTCCATGTTTCCATCATGTAATGCCTTATTCTGAGTAACATCATGCAGCTCTCTATCCCACCCCCGGCTTGATCGAGGATATCTTTCGTATTCCTCAGTGTTTCATCCTCAAATAGATCCTGCACTTCAATCAGTCCTCTCTCCTCCCAGTCTTCCCATTTAGCCGTGTTCGTTAACCGTGGTGCGTTGGTGAGATATCGTAGTGGAATGTAAGGGCTATGTGGCTTGTTTTCGTCTATCCACCTAACAACCCGTCTCCATAATATAAGACTGGAGCGTGCCGGTCCCTCTTGACCCGTAATTTTTAATTTCGGGTTACAGATAAGGTGTCCCGCCTCCGCAACTCCGAACCATCCCTTTTCTGCTATCACGTGCGGTTCCCTCGGACTGGGTGCCAGCCATAACTGTGCGTGTTTGAGTTGGGCTGCCAGGTAGTAACGGTACAAATCCGGCAAAGCGAGTCCTCCTTCAGAGTAAGGCCTCACTAGCAGATCATGAGCTACGCGTGGTCCCTTTCCATTCCATAAAAACGTGATAATCTTGGATCTGCATGCCCTGAAGAATGTTTGCGGTATCACTGTCGGTATATTGTCGAAAATATATAACATCTTAGGCAATAACACCATCTTGGTTGCGGCCACCCTCCCAGCTAAAGATATAGGTAGATTTTTCCAGTTTTTACATTTAAGATCCAGGTACGACAACAATGGTGTGACATTGAGCTCATACCACTCTGCCTCTGTTCTAGCAATCATGACTCCGAGGTATCGAAAGCTCTCTGTCTGGACAGTCAAGGGTACCCCGAGCTCCGCTATATCTAGCGCCCTGTCAAGGGGGAAAAGAAGTGTTTTATTCCAGTTAATGCGGTAGCCCGATAAAGTGCCGTAGTGTGTGAGAGACTCAACAATCTCAGGTAGGTCCCTATTTGCATTTCTAAGGAATAATAGTAAGTCGTCGGCATACATGGCCGTGCGAAAGGTAATATGCCCTCCCCTTAAGCCACTGTTCGCCATTCGCATTTCTAGGTGCCGCAATAGAGGTTCCATGGCCAGCGCAAACAGACCAGCCGACAGCGGGCATCCCTGCCTGGTGCCCCTGTGGATTGATATCACCCCTGACAAAAACCCATTGACATTCACCCTGGCGGTCGGCGCAGCGTATAAAAGCTTAATCCAGCCCAGTACTTTAGGTCCCATCCCGAAATGTCGCAGTGTACAGAACAAGAATCTCCAGTGTAGAGAATCGAAAGCTTTTTTGGCATCTAATGATAATATTGCTTCATGCCCCAGCCCCGTCTCTGTAGCGAGTACATTGAACACTCTCCGTATGTTGATACTTGTGGACCTGCCGGGAACAAAACCCGTCTGCTCATGTCCAAGTAGTGAGGTCAGCAGTGGTGTCACTCTGTTCGCTATAACCTTAGCGAGCACCTTGATGTCGCAATTTATTAACGACAGCGGTCTGTATGCTCCACAGTCCTCACTGTCAGTGCGTGGCTTGAGTAGCAGCGTAATGACTGCTTCATTCAGCTCAGGTCTCCATTTTTTTAGTGAATATGCACTATTAAAAAATGCAAGCATGTGTGGCGCTATAATCCCTCTGTAGTGTTGATAGAAATCCGTAGGGATCCCATCCGCACCCGGGGTCTTGTTACCCGGCATGTCATTCAGAGCATGCAACACTTCAGCTAATTCAATCTCGCTATCTAGTTCTGCAATTTGTTCCATCGCTAACCGCGGCATGTGTATCTCATTCAGGAATGCTTGTATGCTCTCAATGGATGCATGCTGTGGTTTGGCATATAAGTTACTGTAGTATTGGGTGAACCTCTGCATGATTTGATCATTACTATAAAGTTTCGTGCCATCTTCCGCTTTGATAGCCTTTATGTTATCCCTCGCAGTGCGCGGGGAGAGAAGCCTAGCCAGTAGCGCTCCCGCCTTGTCCGCCTGCCAGTATTTCCGCGCTTGGTAGGACCTACCCCGCAGTGCAACCTCCCTATCTATGTCCCGGATATATTCCTTTTTAACTTCAAGTATCTCGCCAAGAAGTGATTTCTCGCCTGTGTTATGATACCTCTCATCCAGGCATATTATCTTACGTTCTGCCTGTTGCAGAGAGGCCTGTATGGCTCGTATGCACCCTTTGCTGACACTAATCATTACTCCTCTTATAAAGCATTTAAAGGCCGACCATCTAGTCACCAAGTCCGTGTCTGTTTCATTATTATGTACAAAAAACTCGAGGATGCCTTTGTAGACTTCTGAATCAAAAGCTGCATCAGAGAGCGCATCTGCGTGCATCCGCCAGCGGGCGGGTGGTCGCTTGTATCCCTCCCAATCAATCTGAATAATAACCGGTGAATGATCGGACAACGTGCGCGGCTCAAGGAATACATCCATCACGGCCCCAAAAAGGGAGGAAGTGATTAAAAAGCGGTCTATGCGGGAATACGCATCATGGCAAGATGAGTAAAAAGTGTACCCACCCAATCCAGGCTTTGAAAGTCTCCATACGTCTATTAGATCAAAGATGTCCATATATTCTAGTGTTTGCAGTGCAGCCTTTGATAGCCTCCTCTCAGTCGTGGTAGACCTATCCAGCGTGCAGTCAAGGATAAAATTGAAATCTCCGCCCACCACCCACGGAATGTCTGCCCATCTAGATAAATGCGCAAAAACCCCATCAATAAACTTTTTGTCATCGTAATTTGGGCCGTATATATTCAGTAGCCCTATCATTTTGCCCAGTAGCCGCCCCACTAGTAAAACATATCTACCACCTTCATCTTTGACAAAATGTACTTTTTCAAATCTTAACGATCGACTTATGCCAATGCATACTCCTCTACTGCCCCTTGTAAAAGAAGACGCATACACCTGATTTCCCCAATATTTACAAAGCATGTGCAGGTCCGTCTCCATCAAGTGAGTTTCTTGTAAAAAAATGATGTCAACGTTTTTGAGTTTGCACCATGCATTTACTCTGCGACATTTAGATATATTTTGCATGCCGCGCACATTCCAGGTTGCAATATTAACCAATGCCATCACACTTCATGCATTTATGTACTGACGATGAGTTTCCGCCTCCAATGTCCACACTATCAGTCGTTCCGAACGCCCACCTTACCAAAAGACACAGCCATCCCCATCCAACCCCCAGACCTCCCCCCAACTCGGAGGTCAGACCCCGCAACCACACACATACCCAACTCATGTGTGTTTAACAACAATGCGTCCTCAATGACCTTGAGGTATACACAACCAAGATAGAAAAAGAAAATACAGGTTGCACTCTGAGTTCACGTCATGCAATTAGATCATAATGCAAAGTTTGTAGTTCATGAACCAAGAGCTGGAGTGCAACTCCTGGTGTCCCCCCCCCCATTTCGTGCCCATTACTCTCCAGTTAATCAGGAAGTGTGGCCAGTAGAACCACCGAACAACAGTCGTATTCCATTGTTCCCCCCGCCCCCCACATACCCCAAAAGGTTAAAGTGATCTCTGTCCCAAGTCCTTCATTGACCCTCAGTGGGTCACTCATTCACTCAAACAACACCACTACGTTGCCACCACCTTTGTGCTGCCAGCCGAAGCCTATCAGCATCCAACCCTCCCGTGTTGCCCACAAAATAGCACTTCTCAATCAATGGCCATCTCGGCATCACAATGAGCACTCCGTACGATAATATCTGATCCATAGACGTCAGACACCTCATTCACGCCATCCCTGCCGCACCATATCCAATGATTTCACTGCACAGCTCGTAATACCCGGCCTTGCCTCCACTGCACATTCCATGTGAGTTCGCACATATAATTCGGAATACCCCACCTATGCCGTGGCCCTCTTTAATCACACACCAAATATTCACACTGTCCTAAATTCTGGTCATTCAGCCTATAATGCATCACTCCATGCCTTTGCTCACATGGTGGTCGCGATACCCGCATATCGGCATTCATATCCGCTAATTAGTTCTTAACAACTTATCGGCATCCAGTACTTGTTACATGTCGAACACGCACCATATATAGAGCCACGCCTTCACCCTGCATGTATTCCAGATCACCGATTCTCCGTACCTCTTCCACCGCATATCCCCTGCCACAATCTTCGCGAACCATGGTGAATTTATGAGCGGTTACACAGCACAAAGCAAAGGAAGGCGCACAGGCGCTGTAAGTGACATCCAGGGATCAGAACTTCAAATTGATATCCCCCAGTGAAACATTCCCACCGTTTCATGAGACAGTCTGTGCACTATCAGGCAACCCCATCACATACCTCTCACTTTCGCTCATATCATTCGGTACAGGCATTTTACGGTTCAAGTGTCACCTCCATCCAGTAATACCCACAATACCAAATCAGCCATTTCATAACAATAAAAGCACTCTCCATCCCCCGCATGCTGTTCAGATTATTCCGGCGAATTTTTGGAAACCAATTCACACATTGTCGGTACAAGCAAGCGCCACCAGAGGGCTGCGCCCGCCTCGTGTATCTCTCTGATATCACCAGTTCAGACTGTCCGCCGGAGTGTCACTGCAGTGTCGCCGTAGCTCCGTCAATTCGCGCTCGTTTCAGGGACTCATTAGCATAAAACAATATGTCACCCTCCATGTCGCACAGCCTCATGGCCGGCTGCCATTTTCGAGGAGAAGTATAACTTTGGGACATAAGATCACATGCAATAGCTCATACTTTAGCGTCAAGCATGAAGAAGGGGCAAGCAAAGAAAAACAATGAAAATTAACATTTCAGTTCCAAACCAGGCTAGCCCGTTCGATGTTATGGCTCCGCCATTTCAGCAGCACTCTCTCCCGATTCCCTCGTCGCACACTCTAAATGTTTCCATACATCCTCAGGGTTATCAAAAAAGATAGCTTTGTTGTTTTGGATGATCCGCAATTTCGCAGGATGCAACATTGCATATTGAATCTTTCGTTTTCGAAGTTCCAGCTTAGCCCCCTCAAATTTTTTCCTTGCTTTTTGCACCGCTGGGGTCAGGTCAGGGTAAAAGCTTATCCGTGTACCCTCCCAACGTACATCACCAGCCTCACGCGCAGCATTTAGTATCGCATCTCGGTCCTTATAATTAAGTACCTTCATAATAATTGACCTTGGTGGCAGTCCAAGTGCAGGTTTCCGGCCAATTGCTCTATGCGCCCTCTCAATGACAAACAGTTTGGACAGCTTGACGCGCGGCAATACCTTCGGGACCCAGTCCTCAAGATATTCCTCCATCCGAGGGATGACTGGTTGTTCCGGCAGTCCCAAAATTCGTACGTTGGACCTACGACTGCGTCCCTCAGCATCTTCCAAGCGTGCATGCATTTGTTTAATTTCTGCCTGTTGGTCACGAAGCATCACCGCCAGTGGCGCCGTGCTGTCTTCCAGTGTAGAGATGCGCGTCTCCGTCTCACCGACCCGCTCAGCGAGCGCCTCCGTCCTCGCCTGTGCCAAGTCTAAGCGGATATTTAATGCCCCCAATTGCTGCGTTATGTCTTTGCGGAATTCGCAAATTTCGGCCAGTAGCAATGTGAGGTCGGGAGGCGGCTGCGTCCCCTGTGTGTCTTGATTCTCTGGCCTGGGGCTGTCACTCGTTCCCGCGCTCCCCAGTCGGCTCTGTCCCTCGGGTCTGCGAGTCGCAAAGTCTTCAAGCTTTTTCTGCTTTTTTTCCTTTCCACTTATTCCAGGCATGGTCCCACCGTAATTCCAGCCTCGCTGGGAAAAAAAAATCCGGAGAAATTAGGCAATATATCGAAGTATTTTCAGCGACGGGAGCGGAGCTCACAGGAGGCGCTGCTGCTCAGCCGCTGCACATCACGTGACTCTCCTCTGTGAGAGGTTTAACGGTACTCTCAAGTCCATGCTCCTAGCTTTTGCTGAGCAGCATGGCAGGCAGTGGGAGAAATACCTGCCTTACCTCCTGTTTGCGTACCGAGAGGTGCCACAGGAGTC
>JASCRB010956503.1:0-11200 GCA_030264475.1 Desmognathus conanti | reverse complement strand
CAGCTGTGCACTTAAAAGTGCAATATCCAGCGTGTAGCGGAGCGTAGGCGGAGTGAGGCAGAGTGGCCGTCCGAGGCTTCTCGTAATTTTCATTTCTGCTGTTGCACTGAAAGGTGAATCGACTTACCAGGCTTTCCATCACCCCACTGCACTTGTGGTCAACCAGGCGACCCAAGGTGGGGGCTGCTTCTAAAAACGGGACTGCAGCGTCCAGAGTTCATCTCGGCAGAGTGCCCCTCCCCCTGCTGACACGCAAATTGAGTACCAGCTGTGCACTTAAAAGTGCAATATCCAGCGTGTAGCGGAGCGTAGGCGGAGTGAGGCAGAGTGGCCGTCCGAGGCCGTCCAGAGCCGGACAAAGCTGAGCTGGGCCACATCTCTTACCCAGCTTCTCAGGAATCTTTGTTATCTGCCTCGGGTGAGTTTATTATCCATCTGTTTGTCTACTACTTAAAGTATGGTTTTGACCAGAGCTCTTGGAAAGAAAGCCGGGGAAGTAGAAGGGTCTGCATTGGCGAGCACCCCAGTAAATAAGGGGCAACCAAGTATACATAACTTCTTTCCTAAAGCTAATATGACTACTCAATGCCTTGAGAAGCAGCGAACCGAGGTAATGAATGTACCAGTGGAAGTGATTGAAATTTTACCAGATTCCGCCGAACTAGTTCTTGATTCTATTCCTTCTGCACAGGGTGACCCCTTTAATGGAAACATTGGAGAAAAATCCTTTGGTCAAAATAATATCAATCTTTCTGCTGACATGTCGGATGACATTATGGAAGCATTGGGCATGGTATCCCCTGTACAAACGAGTGCCCCTTCACAGAATGCCCTTAACCAGAACAGTCCTTGCCCCATTAATTTCTCTGATAGAGGGGTGAGCGCTTTACATAATGCGCCCCCTCTTAATACTATTCAACCTTTGAATACTAGCCCCATCTCAATCAGTAATGGGCCTATTTGTAACAATAGTCGACCTTCCATCAATAACCTCTATCAACCAGCAATGATCTGGCGGCTATGGCAAACCCTCCAACAATGGTAGCTCCACAATACTATCCAGTTCCGACAGAAATGCTCGAATGTATTTCAAGTACATTATGCAGGATGGCAAATATTGCAGAAGTACAGAAAAAAACGACGGATTCTTTAGCAAACAAATTGATGGACTTCCAATCAATGACAAACAAAAACTTTGGGATTTTAAGAGGTGCCAGGAATGAAAGGGGCAAACAATTGGAGGAGGTCCTAAAAAAGGAAGATGAAATTAAAAAGCAGCAAATGAATGATCACGCCCTGCTAACTCAGAATTCAAAAGATCTGCAAAAAATCTTTAAAACTCTGATTAATGTAGAGACGAGAGTTACAAATTTAATTGCAGAATACAGAACAAATGAAAATGACAGAAGGCAGGGCATTCCTCAACCTGTTCAATCAACTAGTAAGAATCCTGCTACAGGGTCTCCAGACAAAGAATGCTCCGTAAAATTCAAACAAAAAGGTTTCCCCAATAAAAGGCATGAAACAGATCAATACAATTATTAGTCAATGGCAGAAGAAGGAGAACAACAACAAAGGCAAAAATGACGTAAAGTTGAGTAGGAGCTCTTCAGTGGTATATCATTCTCTGGGTTTTCTTCCACTGTTCCCAGAGGAAGATGGATTCATCCACAGGTCATTTAATTTAAAAGCCTTTTTAGACATATGCCAAAGGAAGTTTGCTTTAAGAAACATCTCCAAAGAAGACATCATGAAGATTACATACACCGAATGGGACTACAGGACTATCATTACAAATTTATTATTCTCAGATCCTCAGATAACGCAGCTGGTTTGGAGCTATAGGGAATTTTTTCTGAGTAGAGGCATCGAGATTATAGCCACTGACAAAATGGCGACTCAAGGAGAAAAGCCGAATGAGAACAAAGAAGATTCAGCCCTGGATTTATCCAGCAATAATCGAGTTGACCATAACAAAGGAAGAGAAAAGGCCCCTGAAGTCCAACAAAAGACTCAAATGCCGACTCATCGAGAATGGCGCGCAAATTCGGCTGCAAAAACTCAAGCATCTGTGTCCAAGCAGCAAACTGGAATGGACTATAAACAACTCTACCTTGACTGTACAGTCAAAATGAACTCACTATTAGAAGCCATGCAAGATCTTGGGCTGGTGGTTTCCATGGACGCAAATACCTCACGTGTCATGAGTGAAGAAAAATCATCCTAGTACTGAGCTAACGGTATGGAAAGGGACGTCCTGGAACTGCGCAGGATGGTCAAATGTCGAGTCAGATCAAGCATGGGACTGCCTGAAAGATAGGGATTTTATTTTTTTACAAGAAACGTAGGCCACTGAGCCCTTAGAAGTTGAAGGTTTTTATGTGTTTTCACAGGTTGCAGAGCGCTCAACAATGGGTCATAATAGAGGTGGCCTGTCCATCCTCCTGAATATGAATTCCCATTTTGTACCCTCACAGGTCTGGCCAGATGTTCCAGGTTGTCTGGCCATACGGGGTATGTTCCCCGATAAGACGAGTGTAATCTTAATAAACTCATACTTTAGTCCCCGCTATCTAACCTCCCCGAATTACAAAGTGTTAATGGATAACCTCACTGCATTATTGATATCAATTAAGGAATCCTATAATGATGATGAGATAATTTGGGGTGGGGATGTGAACCTTAGGATGGCTAACCCAGAATTATATCTTGACTGGGAAGAGGTGTATCAAGATCTTCCTGAATGGAATATTCCGTTGCATTATGTGCCCCATACTCCGTCTAGACAAGAATTGGCCTTTAGAGATGTGCTAGTTGGTTTTCATTTTGCACCTGTGGCTGGGAGAATTGAAGGGTCTGCCGGAATTTGTCATACCTTTAGAAGGGGGGTTCAGCAATCAACAATCGATCACTTTTTTATTGAGACAGGTGTTTTTGGTAATGTTGTTGGCTATGAAGTGCACTGGACTGATCAAAGTGACCATGCAATGATTAATCTAATGTACAATCGGGGGAAACCATGTAGGAATGGTGATGACACTGAATTATGCGATGCTGTATTAATTATGAATGCACTGAGAGTTAATTGGGTATATTGTGACTCTGAGAAATTTTCTAATGATCTACAGGCAGGCATTATCAACTGGGATTTGACCAGTGTGAATGGTCCTTCTACAACTATGGAAAAATATGAGGCCCTATGCTCCTACCTAAAAACTAAAGCCACCCTGAGACCCATGAACGCAAGAACCTGGAATAAAAACACAACCAATAACAACCCCTGGTTTGATGCGGAGTGTAGAAGGGCGAGGAGGGAGTATTGGAAATTGCGTAGGTCATACAGAAAGGGTAAGGGAAACTCAGCATTAATGATAAAAACTGGGTTAAGAAACTATAAGTTCTTGCTGAAATCAAAAAGAATTCAATATAAGAACAACCAAGCTGAGTACATTGAACACCTATTATTAGATAAGAACACACGTTCCTTCTGGATTGAAATCCATAGAATAGCCTTCCCGAAATCAGCATCACCCCCCTCTGCCAATATTTCAGCTGATTGCTGGATAAATTATGTATCAGAACTGTATCGAGGATCTGATCTTTATTATTCCACTGCATCTACACTAACATCTAGCTGGGCAATCAGTAGTGAAAAAATTGATGAAGCAATGAAAAAATTAAACCCCTCCCGTGCAGCAGGACCAGATGGCATACCGCCAACATGCTGGTTAAAACATCAACATTTATGGTCAGCTGTTATGTCCCCCACTATCGATTTTTGTCTGATTAACTCATGTGTACCGGATAATTGGAGAGGCTCGATACTATTCCCTTTATATAAAAAGGGAGCACGTTCAGATCCGCACGCCTATCGTTTATTGGCATTACTTGATGCGGGTGGGAAATTATTCGCAAAAGTATTACTGGGCGACTTGACAATTTGGGCGAATGAGAATAAAATCCTCCCTGAGACCCAGATTGGCTTTAGGGAGGGTTACTCAACCACCGATCATTGCCTGGTCCTAGATTTGTTAATAAATAAATACAATTCCCATCGAGCATCGACAATATATACATGTTTTATTGACTACTCCCAAGCTTTCGACAAAATTTCTAGAAAACTGCTATGGGAAAAACTGTTGAGACTTGGGTGCCCTGAAGGCTTGGTGAAAGCGATATATCTATTATATAACAATACCTGGGCGCAAGTTCGCTGGGGCCCTAATGGAGAGCTAACAAAAAGGGTTGCCACTTTAGATGGACTGAAACAAGGGTGTGTGTTGGCCCCTCTCCTTTTTAATTTATATGTCGTTGACTTGTTTAAAATAATTGATAAAGTGGATTCAATCTCCCCCAAAATGGGTGGTGTGTCTTTAGCAATACTTGCGTATGCTGACGACATGGTCCTAATGGACCTGACCCCCAAAGGTTTGCAATGCAAAATTGATGCACTTCATACATTTTGCAAAGCCAATGAAATAAAGGTGAATCTTGCAAAAACAAAAATCATGTGTTTTGGAAAATCAATTCGAAACTGGGCCTGGAAATTTAACAATGAAAATATTGAGATTGTTAAACAATACACGTATTTAGGATTGGAGCTTAAAAACAACAGGAATTGGGATAGTCATCTGAGCAAATTAAAAACTAAGTCTATACTGGTGGCCAATTCCCTCTGTTCACTAAAATGGTCGGGGGCACTGACCACCATTGCCCCAATTAGAAGTATTTTTCAAGCCAAGTGGGTTAGCGGCATTACTTATGGCTGTGAAGTTTGGGCCTGCCCAAAGAATATTCAAGCAGTTGAAAGCTGGGAGCGACAGCTGTGGAAAAGAATCTTGGGCCTTCCCAAATCTGCCACTATTTGGCCAATTTATCTTGATCTTGCAATCTGCCCTATTAAAGAGTGGATCGAATGTAAAACATGGAAATATTTTGCTAAAAATGTACTTAAAGAAAAATTACTATCTAAATGCTTGCGGGAAGCGTGGAACAGTCCTTTGAAATACACCTTCATTAAACATCTGCGTTTAATAATTCAGAAGTATGATATAGCCCCGTGCAGCGAGGTTTTAAGTGTCATTGAGTGTGTGGGTTCGCAGTTGGGAATAGAAAAAATCAGGATGGCGGCTTTCTCCAATTGCTGGAACAACTTGGAGAAGCTGGTCACTCTGGCTAACTACAGAAAAGTGAAAACACATGATGAGCTGTTCCCCCCATTCAAGTCATGCTCTAATTGGAATGTTCTTAGGGGAATCCTAAAGTTGAGGTACGGGTCTTTGCCAGTGGAATATTTTAGACTAGCACAGTTTAATGTTCCAAGAGAAAGTAGATTTTGCCCGTCGTGTAAAAATATTATTGATGATGTTCACCATTTTATAGCAGTATGTCCTGAGTTTCAAAATCTAAGGGAGAGATGGATGAACTTTTATATAACGAATAATATTTTAGATTTGGATCAAGTCTTGAAGGAAAATGAGTTTTCTCGTTTAGTTCGTATATATGTTTTTTTAAAAGAATGTTTTTTATTAAGAGGCATTCGCCTTTAAGAGGAGTTTAAAAGGTATACTATATTTTTTATGTTTGATTGGATATGGTACATATATGAATTATTAACCTTTACTTTTCTATTTCTGTATGTATGTAATGATTTTTATATGGATTACTAACCTTTGTTTTATCTATTTTTGTACTTATGCAATGACTTAATGCTGAAATATTGCAAACAAAGTATTATTATTATTATAACCCATCTGTACGATGGGCTGCTGAGGCTGAGGCACAAGGAGCCGATTGCGGCAAAAATGACATGGGAGGAAGATTTGAGCAGGGAGTTGACACAGGAATGAATGAATGAATAAAAACTTTTATTTAGCGCGCTACATGCATAGCCTCAGAGCGCGACACACTAAAAAAACAAAGACAATACAAATACAATAAAAAGAACAGTCATTGTAGGACCGAATGGCGGGGTAGTTCAGGGTAAAGTGCAGTCAGAGGGCAAGCAGGGCTGTCCTGGCTCCGTGACGAACAATCAGATCTGGGCCGCGAGCAAACGGGCTTTGTATGACTGTTTGAACTGGACTTTACTAGGCAGGGATTTCATGGACAGCGGAAGAGGGTTCCAGACTCGGGGAAGATGGACTTGCAACATCCGGCCTCCGAATTTCTCTCTTGTGTATTTGGGGACAGGTAATACCATTTGGGAGAGTGAACGTAAGGTCCGGTGGCTGTTCGTGTTGTAATCCGGTGCCCTCCAGGATTGAAGATACTCAGGGCCTTGCTGATGTACTATCGTCCATGCCAAAGTGGCCTGTTTGAGCTGGACTTGGTTGGCGATGGTGAGCCATTTAAAGTTGTTCCGGTGTGCCGAAAGATGGTCCCTCCAGCCGATATTGGGCTTGATAGCTCGCAAGGTGCGATTCTGCAGTGCTTGCATTTTATGGATGGATTGCTTAGTGGCCCCGGTGCAAAGCAGATTACAGTAAGAAAGTCTTGAAAAGACCAGTGCTTCGCAGATGATTTTCCGGTGGGCCTCTGATAGACATGGAAGCAAGCTGCGTAGCCGGTTAAGTTGGAAGTGGCCGGCACTGACCATGTGATTGACATGTGACACGCAGTCTAAGTTGGAATTAAAGTAGCCCCCAAGATTGCGCACCAGGGCTACTGGTGCTGGCCTTGGTCCAAATGACGTCGGCCACGGGAGCATCTGGACGCAATCCCCTGCATCCAGGCCCGAGAGGAGGATCTCTGTCTTGCCTTTATTCAGGCATAGCCAGTTCTCCTCCATCCAGTCCTGGATAGCCATGAGGCAAGGCGCGAGAGCCTCCCTGTCCTTCGCCAAAGGATGAAGGTCCAGCACAATCTGTGTGTCATCCGCAGATGTTTGAAAGATAAGACCAGACCTGTGGATTAACTGGGCCAGGGGTACCATGTAGACATTGAACAGGATGGGCGATAGTGCAGATCCCTGGGGAACCCCCCAGTCACAACGCACAGATGGAGCCACATCCTGGCCAATGCGTACCTGCTGAACCCGCTCTTGGAGGAATGATCCGAACCAGGAGAGCACTGGGCCGGAGACTCCCCCAAGTGACCCAAGCCGTTCCAACAGGCTGCCGTGGTCGATCGTGTCAAACGCAGCGGAAAGGTCAAGTAAGATCAGCGATGGGATTCGCGGATTCGAAGTAAATGCTGAAGGGAGTTCGTGGCCGCCAATTCCGTACCTCGTGAAGGACGAAAGCCCGATTGATGATCGTGAAATACGTGCTCAGCTTCCAGATGGAACTGAAGTTGGATGGAGACAATTTTTTCTAACAATCGAGCCAGCAGTGGAAGGAGGGTGATTGGACGGTAACTTGCAGCTTCTTCTGCAGGTAGAGAGGATTTTTTAGGAGAGGAATGATCACTCCTACTTTGGCATTCAATGGAAACACTCCTGCTGCTAAACTGTGGTTGATGAGGGCTGTAAGGTCATCAGCAAAAATAGGGGCCAAAAATTTAAATGTTTTCGTTGGAATTTCATCAGCCGGAGAGGTGGAATTTCTGATGGACGCAAGAATGGCTAAACCTCCGCCGGCTGCAGCAAACAAAAATGCGAAAGTTGGCTGCCTAAGAGCCCCGTGGAGGACGGCCTCAGGGCCGCTGAGTCAACACATCCACAAGGTGATCAGTCGAGTCAATGTTCTTAGCCTCTAAGAACATTGACTCGGCTGATCACCACGGCTATGTTGAAAAGTAATAAAGCTCCAGGACTGGGTGGCTTTTCAAACTGTCTTTATACTGGGGTCATATTGCACACAATGCAAGAAGTTACTTTACTTTACTTTAATTAACGGTTCAACGTGCCACCCGCCCATAGGCCTCAGGGCACACAATTACTTTAATACCAAAAGCAGGTAGGCCCACACATAAATGCTCCTCTTGTAGGCGCTATTCCTTCTCAATGTGGATACAAAGATTCTGGTTAACAGAATGGAGGTGGTTCTGATGTTCTATTTAATCCACCAAGATTAATCTGGCTTTATTCACTACAGAAACACCTTTGACCTGCCACCCGTAGTGGAAAGATGTGGAGAAGTCAGAGACGGTTTATTCTGGGCCTGGTGACACCTGTTCCAGCAAGAGTTGGGACCTCCGGCCAAACGTCTTGTTTGAGAGTTACTTAGCTGAGGACTGAATGCACTGTAATTTTTATAACTACACCTCATCCAAGAGCACTTGGTGTTGTCTACAGAAAAGTAGTAAAACCGAGAGAACAGACCTTGGTAGAGCTCAAGATCACTGTTAGCATTTGTACTAAAAAGGTTGTACCAATAAAAGAGCATGCACAATAATTTTACCAAGACAGCCCTGGTCAAGTCATGGGTTTGCATAATATCTTGACAATATACAGCCTAAATAAAGTCTATAAAATGATCACAAAGTTAGTGCTGTCAAGATGTGATAAAATAGCCTGCCTATAAGCTTCCAAAGTATCACTAAAGATGGGGACAATTGCAGCGGCAGTTATGGCAGAAGGAAGGAAAAGATCACATCCCTTGAAATTTAAAACAGGAAATGTGTACTAAGAACTAAATTGCATGTGATATTTGCAGTATAAACTGCCATACTGTCAATTGTTAAACACATCTTGTCCCATGTCTCCAAGCCTTTAGATTTTAACATATGTTTGGGCAAGTAAGTTTCATTTTCATGTATTGTTTGCCAAACAAACAAAAACCTTTTTTTAAAACAGGGAAACATGTCTGATAGGGCAGCCTGACTGGACACATTGTAATCACCCTCATTTTAAGCCTGTGCATATGGCCTTGATAGTAAAGGCCCGAACTACACACAAACGTCAAAAAGTGGACTATTACTGATGCAACTCACAGTGGCAGCAGTGGTCCAAACCAGATTACAAGCTAGACAGGAAAGTGTGCCCTACAAGATTTTCTTTCTCAGGCAGTAGGTCTGTTAATTTGAATGGTAATTCAATAGACATATATATGTTTTCTCTGAAAAGTGTGCAGTAGTTATTGGCTACTTTGAGTTTTGATGACATATTTCTGATGTATTTCTGATTACTAGCTGGAAAATGCCTGTCTAAAGAATGTGGTTATCATTCTCCTCACTAATCGCTGTGTGGTGGAATTTTTGAGAGTGGTCCATTCAAATCCATATTTTTGATCAAGCTCTCTGATTGTCCTTCCTTCTTGAGTGTTCTGCATGGACCTTTCATCTGAAACCAGCATGGCATGACATCTGAAATCTCAAAGGGAAATAGTGGTGCACTAGGTTTTCTAGCTGATAGGAAGATGCGTGTACAAGAATATCTTGAGCATTGTACATAGGGCAACATTGTTTTGTAAGTGGAGAGTTCAATATATGAACATTTAAATTATATCTTTGTGTGCATTCAAATGTTCCTTTCTTCAATGCTTTATATTTTTAAATTTTTTTCCTTATTCTCTTAGATCTTCTGTGTAATGTCTTCTCAAAGGGACATATATGACTATTTTTCTTCATTGGATCATTGTGTCTACAGTATACGTTCAGCAGAAAATGATATCAACATGCTTGAAACAATTCATCGTCATATTGGAGATCATTTAGAGTTGCTTTTTATAATCCTAACACTTCTTGAACAAGTTTCAAATTCAGCTACAGCTTCTGGCCTACTCAGTGATCTGTTCCAGTCTTTACATGTGCTATATGAACATGTTCAAGAAAAACTTTTCTGGTTACAAGAAAACAGATCTTCCCAATCTATAGACAGCACCTCTTTTGCAGACCAATTTTGTTTGGATTCCTGTCAATCTGGAAATCCAGGAAGGCCGAGGTAACATAGTTAGTATGCAGTCATCATATACATTTGGAATTCACAAGTTAAACCATTCTTGTTCATCTTGCTTTGTAAGCAAACTGTATATAAGTTGCATTATTACAAAGTATTGTAAATCGATAAGTTTTTCATAGCATTCAATAAGTTCTGGATAGCATGTTCTCTTTTGGGCAAAACTTTTGTTCAATTTGCTTCATAGCATTTAAATAAAAGATAAAGCACCTATCACAACGTATGCACGGAGATCGACAACTTCTGCCTACTGCATGCTTTACAGAAGCATGCGGTAGATGTAATAGCCACTTAATGCTTACGGCAGACCTGCGCAAGCAATAGGCGGCTATGATACCACATGCTTTTGTAAAGCATACAGTAGCCAGGAGTCCCATCTGCTCGACCCAGATGGGACTCCCGCTATGTGGGGGTAAGATCCTGATCGAGGCCAAACTCTCGTCTCTCGTTCCTTAGTCAAAATATATGATACTACAAATTAATGTGAAAACAAATTAAAGTACATGCCCTCACCTTAATGAATTCATTGCAAGTTCATAATATAATAGAAAGCCATGAAGTCCCAAAACATTTTCCAAGGACTCTGCAAACCTCACATATATCCATGTAAAATATAATATTTTAATTAGAAAACTATTAATTGTCAAACTTCATTAGCACATTTTGTTATAAACATGCTCTTATCACTTTAAAAATAGTCTTATATAGGTTATTTTTCCTGGTTATACGTCTTGTTTGGGAAGTTCTTTTAATCAAATGCCACTTATGTCCCACAAAAGTGATTGAATGTTTTTTACACAGTTTATATATTTTAGTACAGTGCAATAATCTCGACAAGAAATAACGTTGAGTGCACCGGGTAAAGAAAAATTGTTATTCCATCCTCCAGTCTGTGCAATTTGAAAAAATATTATTACCAGTCAAAATAATGTGTTCTCTGTCAGTGCATGTCAACAAAAATGCTGTCTACATACACTGAAGAGAAATACACAAAAATTCAGTCTATATGACTCGACCAAAGTGGCAAACGAAAAAAATAACTTGATAACAAGATGGGATACCGTTTTTCCTTTGTAATAGACTGAGCATAAGGGAACCATTCAGGAAATAATTGACAAATCTAAGCATGTGCAGGCCATTTCCTAAAAAAAGAAAAATTAACCAAATATAAAGAAAACAATTGAATTTATCATACCGAAGGGATTGTTAAACATCAGTGATTGGGTAAAACCCATCACGTGACGTTTAACAATCCCCTATGTCACACGATTGTGTGATATTTTTATCTGTTCTGTGCGCATGTGCACAGAACAGATAAAAATGAGGAATTGACCTGTCAACACACAAGGCCGGCGCTACCGC
>JASCRB010945427.1:0-11253 GCA_030264475.1 Desmognathus conanti | reverse complement strand
GAAATCTTTTGTCTCTTTCCCAGTAGTTCTAACTGTTTTTTCAACTCGGCAGGATTAAGAGTCTCCTTCTCAACTGCCCCCCCCCAGGCTAGGGCCATACCAAGTATCACGTGGGTTGAGCTCCAAGATGGCTCCATGGAAATAATTAATTAAAGACGGAGATCCATGCCCAGAGGCCTAGGACCAATGTACGGGGGCACCCGGGGTGGTCAAGTACTGCGACTAGCCACACATCCAACACCACGATCCCAACAAGTGAAGAAAGATAGCAGAGTCTTTGCATGGGCGAGCGGGCCAGGTTAGGTATAGGAATAAGTTTCAGGGGTATCCACAGGGATAAATGGAGCATAGAGAGAAGGACATACCAGGTATCAGTCTGCCGGTCCAGCTTTCTTAATTAGCTAAAGGGGTCCAACATCTGCTGCTGCTCTTTGGCCATATATGTTCTTGCTGCACCGTGATCCATGTTGCAGAGGTGATGCATAACTTCAAGTCTCTGTCTCTAGGTTTTCGTGGCGGGTGAGTCGTGGGGTATGCATAGGCGTAGATGAGGCTGATGGGTGCCTCGGGGTATGTTGTGATTGCAGGCTGGAGCGATGTCGGGAGCTCCCTGGAGAGGGGCATTGTGTAGTCGGTATAGTATCTATGAAGGCATTCGCTTCCTCCGCAGTTGTGAAAAATTGTGTTCTGCCCTCATATTAGATCCAAAGGCGGGTGGGGAAAAGCATTGCATATCGGATATTTTTCTCCTGGAGTCATTGCTTGGCTTCGTTAAAGTGCTTGCGAGCGTTTTGCACTGGCATGGAGAGGTCTGGATAGAAACTTAGAGTCATGTCTTAGTGCCTGTCTCTCGCGCTGGGGTCAGCAACACATCCCGGCCCTGGTAATGAAAGAATTTAAGGATGACCGATCTGGGTGGTGCCCCCGGAGCTGGTTTTCGTATGATTGCTCTGTGTGTGCGCGCTCTATAGAATAGAACTTTGTCAATGGTGCCGACAGGAAGAGATGGCGAAATAAGTCCTCCAAGAAACGTTCTGGTGAGTTACTCTCAGTGTCTTCCGCCAGGCCAACCAGTCAGACGTTGCTGCGTCAATTGCGGTTCTCTTGATCGTCTGTTTTGTTAGCTAAGGCTTGCAGTGTTTTGGCGTGCTCAGAGGTGCGGGCTATCAAGGGTTGTGTTGCGTGTTCAAGATCGCTGAGGCGCTTCTCCTTTTCTTGCAGCCGGCAGTCAAACATGTTCCACTGCCAGGTCGAATTTAATGCCCAGGCGGTCGACTTTTGTCGATAAATCCATTCTGAGTTGCTTTCCCTGACAATTATCTACTAACATTAGCCTACTTCATCCAATTCTGTGTTACTTTTCACTTGCGCCATATTTTACAAGTCACCGAAATTAGTGTCCTGTCAGCATTTCGTTTTATTTATCCAATTAATAGAAACAAAACAGGTCCACCCTGCAGTTTTTGACATTGACGATCAATGCAGAACTACATATGCATTATTTTTAATAAAATTGTCTGAAGCTATAATTTGAAGAGGCTGTGGGCGCACCAGGTGATTAGGATGAGACGTTTGGTACTGGGGCTGCTAGAATTGAGGTAGTACAAAGCATGCTCAGGGAAAAGGTAGCAGTACAGTGTGGCCAAAAGTTACTGTAGCAGTCATCTGTGCTACAGTAGGCTGTGCTACACTATTATGCCTCCACCCTGCATCACAAGTCTATCCAACTCCACCTTTGACTATGGGACATATTGCTAAGAAAGGCCCAGAGGGGAACTTAATGAAAGGAACCTGATCAGGTTACATAAGATTCTGCAGGAGAGATGTAGTGAAAAGTAATCTGGACCACGCGTTTTCACACAACTATTGTCCTTACTGATACCCGTCTCAGGCATTGCGATATGAGAAATTCATATCCCTGCTTCATAAATCATATACTTTAACTTGTTGCCTGTGCGGTCTTGCTCCTGAAAGTGCAGCTGTAGGGCTACATTCGATCAAGACCAGGTTTCCAGTTCGCATTTTGAATCAGCTGCTGGGTGTCGCCTTATTCCACCCACTTCAGGTTGTGTGCGGAAGCTCGTACTCGAGGACTCTACAAATGCTGAAGTGAAGCAGAGCTACCCGTCTGGGCCTAGTACAGGTCCTAAGAGGTTCTGGCACATCTGTTTAGCTCTTCTACCACTCATGGAGTGCAAGGGTCTGTAGTTAAAGAAAACAGCAAAAGGAACTTTCAGTGGCCTAGGAAAGCGGGTTTCTACTCCCACTTCTTGCGGTGCAGAAGACAGATGGAGCTGGCCTCCGCACGGTTCTGGAGCTCAGCAGATACCTCTGCCTGCCTCCAGAATCCTTCAAGATGGTCACACCAGCGCATATCCGATCAGCTCTGCAGGTAGAGGACTGGCTCTGCGCTGTGGATCTGAAGGACGCTTATTTCCACATTCAGATGTAGCCGCCACATCGACAGTATCTTCGTTCTGTGGCAGGGGAGGCTCACTAAAAATTTTGTGTCCGCTCTTTTGGGCTCAGAACTGCTCACCGCACCTTCTCAAAGGTTGTTGCGTTAGTGGGGAACCTCCTCAGAAGGGAGGCAATCCACATTTACCAGTACTCGACGACTGTCTCCTGTGAGTTTCATCCCCGGCCAAAATTCAACTAGACTTGGTCAGGCTACTGCTGGACCTAGACATCTCAGAAGAAGAAGTCGTCCACGCTGTGTTGTGTCCAGTCTCTGCACTTCCTCGGTGCAACTTGGGATACACAGCAGGGGAAGGATTTCCCTCCACCGGAGAGATTGCAGAAAATCAAGGATATTTGTCTGCTCTTTCTGAGGAGCTCGGCTTTGCCAGCTCTGCGGTCCCAGTGACTGCTGGGCTACATGGCATCGTGCATTATGCCGGTGCCCACCTGCGCCGGCTGCAGCTTCAGTTGGCCTCATAGTGGGGTCAGGAGACCATGTCCCAGTCTCACCTGATACTCCTACCGGAGGCTCTCCACCAGGATCTCCACTGGTGGACGCCGGAGGTAAACCTCCTGTAGGGAGTTCTGTTCTCTGGCCCAGACCCAGATGGTGCCATTACAACGGACTCCAGCTGGGGTGCGGCCATGGGTTCCTTGCAGATTCACGGCCTGTGGTCCACCCCGGAAAGGTTGGACACATCAATGTCCTGGAGTTGAAAACAGTTTTCCTAGCCTTGAATGCCTTCTTCCCCTCAGTGGAGGGCAGGACGGTGCTGGTGTACACGACAACACTACAGCTATGCACCACCTGAATAATCAGAAAGGCACCCTCTCCAGGCTCTTTGCCTGTTGGAAATCTATTTGGGAGTGGGCAAAGCAAAACTGTATTCATCTGGTTGCTGCTCACATACCAGGTGTTCGAAATGTGACAGCTGACCGCCTGAGCCGAAGAACATCTGCGGATCAGAACTGGGAGATTCACCAGGAGGTTCTGGATTGGATTTTTCGCCAGATCGGTCACCCCTTGGTCAACCTGTTTGCTACTCAGTCAAACAAGAAGTGCCCCAGCTGTGTACCATGGATGGGGAGAGGGACGGGTTCTCTAGGGGATGCCTCCTCATCCTGTGGGATCACCTGCTCGGGTATGCGACCCCCCCTCTCCCATGCTCCAGGAAGTTGTCTTCAAATTCCACAAATCATGAGAGTCCACTCTGATTCTGATCGCCCCCTACTGGACGATCTGAATCTGGTTTTCAGATCTCCTGTCTGTTGAGTTCCCCACCTTGCTTCTCCCAGAGCGGCATGAACTGGAGCCTGAGGACCTTTCCTTAGCCCAGTTTGGCCTTTCTGCTGACAACATGGGTGTCATCAAGGCTGCGAGCAGGGATTCTACTCGCTTTCATTATAAGAGCAAGTGGATGCGCTTTTGTCACTGGGCGTTGTGGACGCAATGTGGACCCCATGCTGTCTTTCGTCTCTTCCCTTGCAGAATCATGGATTAAAACCAGTTCCTGCCGTACTTACCTGCTGGTCATTGGAGCTTATACGAGCACTGCTGCCGATTCCTTTCACTCCAGACTGAGGTTGTGAGGTGGCATTTTTATGGCCTCGATAACCTGTTCCCTTCTGTGGGGCTCTTGCCCCCGTTTGGACCTGAATGTTGTTCTCTCCAGTCTGGCCCATAAGCCATTTGGGACCCTGGCAACCTGTGATCTTTCCTTGTGACGTGGAAGGAGGTTTTTCTTGTCGCCTTCACATCTGCTCGGCAGATCAGCAAACTACAAGCATTCTGTGCTGAAGAGCCATATCTGGTGTTCCATCAGGACAAGGTGGTTCTACAGACCCACCCTTCCTTCGTTCCAAAGGTCAATACAGAGTTTCGCCTGAACCAGAAAATTATTCTTCCGATGTTTTTTCCAAATCCTACATCGGCAGCTGAGAGGACACTTCACTACCTGGACATGCACCAAGCCCTGAAGTTTTATCTTTGGCGCACAACTGAGTTTTGCACTACCAACCAGCTCATGTCACCTATGGTGGCGTGGGTCGAGGCAAGCAAGCGACGAAGGCCTCGCTTGGTAGTGTCCTGTATCACTGAGTGCTACAAGTTCCGAAGACCTCCAGTCCCTGGAAGGCTGCACGCGCACGCTGTTCGCGCTAAGGCAGCCTCTGTGGCATTTCAGCGGCATGTTCTGCTGGATGTCATCTGCAAGGAGGCTTTGTGGGCTACGCTCCACGCATTTTGCACTCATTACTCTCTTGCAGCAAACTCGAGAGCTACTGCACGGTTCGGCCAAACCGTTCTGCAGAACCCGTTTGGTTACACTGTGTTGCTCTTTCTGTGCCACCACCCTTCACATGTCAGCTTTGGTAGTCTCCCAGGCAAGGGGAAAAGGGTACGGACGTAAGGGAAAGAACATGTTACTCACCCTAGTGACTAATGTTCCCTTAGTCCATAGAACCCTTTTCCCCTTGGGTTCCCCCCACCCACCATCCCCACCAATAGGTTCCCAAGTTGCCCCGTCCAGCAGGGGCGGAAGAGGGGGACTGTGGTGGGAGGAACAGGGGGTGGGGCCGGGAGCATGGCTGGGGCTGCACGGAGCATTCTGGATGCGTCGGCTCCGCACGGCGCTGTTTTCTGTGGTGGCTCGAGCGGGCGTGTTCTGGGCCGGTGCGGGGACACACCGGATGTCCCATGCAGGGGGGAAAGGGGTACTATGGACTAAGGGAACAGTCACTACGGTAAGTAACATGTTCTTTTTGCAGACTCGGTGTTCAGTTGAACCTTGTTTTCCATTTCAGCAGCCTCTCTTGGATCCTTTTAAGATCGTTTGGAGTTTTCCTGCTACGACTCCACTGTGTGGGTAGGAGGGTCCCTAGCAAGTATAACCAGCTCTTATAGAACCTCAATTTCTCAAATCTCATCCTGTGCCTGAGTCTTTAATGGTTCACGCTTCTACTTCTAAAAATGTAATTCTTTCCTGTTTTTCCTCCTGAAAAGGAGCAAAATCTTTTGACAAGCAGGGGAGGAAATTCTTTTCTTTTTCCTCCTTGGCCTTGCAGTCTGTTAATGCTGGTTTCACTCTTTCTAGGTTTTCTCAGCAAGGCCATGGACTTCACCCCTCTGCTTCTAGAAGATGTTCGTCCAGCGTCTTTAGGACTTTTTCAGGATGGCTTGGATGTGTCGAAGCAATCTTTAATCTCTGGTCTGGACACTGCAGACTGCATTGGGCACTCGAGGGGCACCAGTGTGCGCTTACGCGCCATGCTTGGTTGCACAATTCTGGTTTTGGGTAGAATGGACATGACTTTTGATGGGGCTAACCTGTTTGGCATTAAGGCTGATGAGGCTCTTCAAAAGTTTGATGTATCCAAGAAGATTGCTAAGTCTTTAGGTCTGTCAGACAAACTCCAGCAGGGAAGGTAGAGGACAGGATGAGTTCTACTACCCCTTCCTTTCAAAAGTATCCTGCGCGACAGCAGCAACAGCAAAGACAAGTCTTTGCGCTGTCGTCTAAGAACTGAGGTCATGGCCGAGACTGTGGAAGGGGCAGAATGCTCTGCAGACCAGACATGACAGAAGTCATGACACCCTCTGACCCCTCCTCAATTCCTCCCTCGGGACGGGGGGTGGGGGAGCAGCGGGGGGGGCGGCGTTTGAGGCTTTTGTGTCAGAATGGCGAGCTATCTTCTCGGACAAATTCGTTCTCCGCATTGTCGAAGAAGATTGTCTGCCATTCGTGACCAGGCCTTATTCTTCCCCTCCTACTTTTTCCAGTACTCAAAGTGGGCACCTTGCCATTCTGAAGGGGGTGGTGAAAAAACGTCTACCGAAATGTGGAAAGTTCCGATCAGAGAGTGAGGACACGGGTGGTACTCTCGGTACTTCTTGTTCCCAAGGACAGAACTATCCTGGACCTTCAGTGGCTGAACAAGTTCCTGCACAAGGACAAGTTCAGGATGTGCACTCTTGTGCAGGTCCTCCAGGCCCTTTCTTACGAGGACTGGATGGTGTCCATGAACATATGCGATGCGTACTTTCATGTCCTGATCCACAAGGCCCACTGGAGATTCTCCAGTTCACAGTGGTGGTGGGAACATTTTCAGTTTGTAGCTCTTCTGTTCGGCCTGGCGTCAGCCCCAGGCGTATTCACCAAGGTCATGGCGGTGGCGGACGCTCAGCTGCTCAGGGAAAAGATGCATGTGTTCCCTTACCTGGATGACTGACTGATCATGTCATCGACTAGGGTCTCGGTCGAGTCACATTTGGCTCGCACGTGCGGCCTGTTTCACACCTTGGGGTTATAATCAACGAGAAGAAGTCCCACTTTGCTCCAACTCAAAAGATTTATTATATTGGTGTGGTACTGTACATGGCCAGATTTCTGGCGTTGCCACCTCAGGAGCATGCGCAGAATATTCAACAGATGCTGCCCAAGTTTGTGGTGGGACAGCCATGTGAGGCTTTTGCCTTCCTTCGTCTTCTAGGCTTCATGGCATTGTGCAGTCATCTGGTTCCTTGGGTCCGGCTCAAGATGAGACCTCTTCAGTGGGCCCTCTGGACGCAGTTCACTTAGCACACCAACGACATGCAACAGCTGTGTGACCACCTTTGGTGGTGGGGGAGACGGACAATCCGACGAGGGGCGAGCCCTTTCACCCGATTTCTCCTCAAGTAACCCTCGTTACGGATGCATCACTCATCGGTTGCGGAGTGCGTATCCAGGACCTCTCAACCAGCACCCTGTGGTCTTCAAGGCAGGCTTCGCTGCACATCAACTTGTTGGAGCCGCAGGCC
Source organism: Desmognathus conanti (assembly GCA_030264475.1). Classification (NCBI taxonomy): domain Eukaryota; kingdom Metazoa; phylum Chordata; class Amphibia; order Caudata; family Plethodontidae; genus Desmognathus; species Desmognathus conanti. The sequence continues at coordinate 3,995 of JASCRB010945427.1, read as the reverse complement.
ATTTGCCTGGCCCTTCAGTCTTTCCTTTCGGTAGTGCATGGCAAATCAGCTCTGATTCTGACAGAAAATACTTGTGCCACGCACTAGGTCAACTAGAATGGCGCATTGGCTCTCTTCACCTGTACAAAGAGGCACTGATCTTGTGGAAGTGGGCCTTGAGAAATCAAGTTTGCGGCCTCTCACTTCGCTGGAAGGAGAATATTCAGGCAGACTCGCTGAGCAGGCTGTGCTCAGTCTCTCACGAGTGGTAGCTGAACCAGAATGTACTTCAGTGCCTCTTCCATCAGTGAGAACAGCCAGAAGTCGATCTTTTCACAACAGTTGTTAACAAAAAGTGTGAGAAGTTCTTTTCCAGTACTTTTCCACTACAGGGGACGCTCGGGACTCTTTCATTCTACCTTGGATTTTCAATCTAGTTTAAGTGTTCCCTCCGCTACCAGTGATTCCAGCAGTGTTGGTGCGCCTTGAGAGGTTCAAGTGCACTATGAGTTTGATTGCTCCGGATTGAAACAGACACACTTGGTATCCGGATCTTCTGGATCTCAGCCTTGTTCCTTTAATTCATCTGCCAAACGAGCTTAATCTGCTCTCCCAGAGTCAGGGGTGACTGCTTCACCCAGATCCGTCCATCCTCAGCCTCAAATCATGGCTTCTGAGAAGGTGAGGTACTGGAATTGCGACCTTTTTGACAAGTTTATAGAGGTTCATCTGCCTGTTAGGAGACCTTCTACGTCTGTTTATTCCAGCAGATGGAAAAAGTTCTACGACTGGTGTTCTTTGTTTCCTTCTCTCTTTCGTGGAGGGGGACTTAATTTAGGAACAATTAAGGGCTATCTAGCAGCTTTATCTATTTTTATGCTGTCTCCGGACCAGGGTTCCTTCTTTCAGATCCCTCCGATCATGCCATTCTTGAATCCTTAACAATAAGTACCCCCCAAAGCCCTTCTCTTCAACTTTGTGGGATCTGAACTTGGTGCTTACCATGCTCATGGGGGTCAATTTGAACCGCTTCATTCAATTTCTCTGACATTTTTCACCTTAAAGACGTTTTTTTCTGGTGACCATTACATCTGCCAGAAAGGTCAGCAAGCTACAAGCTTTTTCTCTGGACCCTCCTTTTACGGTTTTCCGACAGGACAAGGTTGTCCTTAAAGTAAAATATTCATTCTTGCCCAAGGATCTTTCTGATGTCCATGTGTCTAAGAAGATTTCTCTATCTTCATTCTTTCCTGCACCTCATCCTTCTAAGACTGAGGAGAGGCTTTACCGTCTTTGCCCGAAGAGAGCTCTCAGCTTTTACATTGCCCAAACTGCGCTTCTCCATTCTGTCAACTTTGTTGGTTATACGGGCAGTAGGAAGGGCAAGTTCATTTCTAAACAAACCATCTCTAGATGGATTGTTCTTGTAATCTGCCTTTATTTAGTGGGGGGGGCGGGAGGGGGAAGTCTCCCCAACCATGCGGGTACCAATTCTAATGTTTAGTTATTTAGTTCTCATTGCCATGGTGCTTCAGTGCCAGACTGACTCCGCATGTCGTGTTATTATTGAATGTTCACTACTATGATACCACAGTGCTGGTTACACTTCCCACGATTAGTTGTTGTATGGTCACCACTTTGACGCTAAAGTGCTGGTTTTTCAATCCACATGCATAGCGGTATAATGTTCAGTGCCATGATGCTGGCCTCTCTGCCCTTGACTAGTTTTGAATGCTCACTGTTATGTTGCCAAAGTACTGGTTTCAATCCCGATGCAGAGCAGTATAATGTCCCTTGCCATGATACTAAAAGTTGGCCTAACTCCACATGTTCACTTTTATTATGCTCACTGCCATGATGCTGGAGTGCTGGCTCCACTCCCCATACACAGCTGTATAATGTTCCTTGTCCACAAGGCTTAAAGGTTGGACCCACCTCCCTTGTTTAGTTATAGAATTGCTCACATCCATGATGTCATACGGCCGGCTGCTGTTCCCTGCAGCCACTCCGCAAATCATATCCATCTGAGCTACTGAGTGAACGACTGTGCATGGTGCATATGGGCACAAGTGAAACGCATTGCACATGGGCATAAGAGAAACATGCATTAAACAAATAGACAATGCACAAGATCGTACAGGATCAGTGCAAACTTTACTTTATTGAATGTATTAACGTGCCGCACGCCCATGGGCCTCAGGGCACACACAAAAGGAGAAGACAAACGAACAGCACATGAAGAGCAGGAAGGAACCAGAACAGAGACCAGGGGCACCAAGGTACGGGACCTAGGCAAAGTAGAAGGTCTTCACAGCTCGCTTAATAAAGTCTAGCGAAGGGATGCTTCGAATAGACAAACAATGCATCCAACGCCCATATAAAACCCAACACAACCCAATACACATAGAGCCGCCACTCCATCGGTGGGCTATGGCACTGTATCAAACTGATATAACCATCTATTTACACACATCACACGCACCCAATGGGCGTTTGTGAACTCACGACCCCAACGTGACAAAGCACATATAATACCCTTAAACTGGGACCTCGATGCGGGATCACGAATCAAAATCGGGCTGATATTGATCCCAATCAACCTGTAGTGCTTCGATACTACCTGGGCGGTGATTTAGCACTATACAAGAAACTGCTAACATAACATCTCTCATTGAGGAATTTAAGCACGCGTTTTGATGTATTATTTTCATTGTCAAGCCTCATCGATTGTTGCTGAAATCTGAAGTATCCAAAGAACTCTTCTTAATGACTTGTAAAGAATTGGCTGTTTTATCAGAATCATTGACACTTCTCCATCCTATGAAACTGTCTCTAACATTCTAGTTGTTCCGTGACCCAGAGAAGAGTGGTAGATTAGAAGCCATTTGAAAATTTGCGAATAATACCGTGATTTTGGACCTCAGCCCTGGAGGTCTGCAAAATAAGCTTAGATTACTTGACAGTTTTTGTGAAGAAAATGAAACATTTGTGAACATATAAAAAACTAAAATTGGGCTCTGTAGATTTAAAAGGAAATTCGTGGGCTAAAGAAGGACGCACTGAGGTGGTTCCAGGATACAACTATTTGGGGCTCCTCATTTTTGCTGATGGCTCTTGGGATGAGCATATTAAACAGTTGTGCCCTAAACAAAATTTGATCATGAATGCTTTATGTACACTGAGATGCAGGTGGGGTGTTAATAGCAATGCAGTGGTTGAAGTTGTTCAGGAAAAATGGCAGGGCCGCATACACAATGCTGCAGAGGTGTGGACGAGTATTGACTGCAAGGTATTAACAAAGTGGGAATCTCAGGGCTGGAAGCCCCTGTTGGGACTTCTACTGAGAACCCCTATAGCCCTGGTTCTCTTGGACCTGGATTTAGATCCCATAGCTCCTATAGTACAATTGAAAACTTATTGACAAACTTTGGCAGGAGCAAAAGAAATGACCCTTACTTTCAGCTGGTCTAACAGAGGCATGGGGAAGTGAGTGTAAATTGGAGTGTGTTGAAAAGATCAAAGCGTTGGAATTAAAATTTAAACTGGCCCTACCATCAATCCCTGGTATGTGAAGTTGGGACTGGGGGGGATTAAAGGAGAAGGTTATGATAGAGAATTATGCTAGTTTAGTTCATTCATTAACAGGTTTGTCAACAGCTGAGGTCTATAGGAGGATTAAAACCCACAAAAAAGGGAAGACTACCTTCTGGTGTGTGATAATTTCTCTCATTAGGGCAATGTGCAAACTAAGGTTTGGTATCCTTCCAGTTAACTCCTTCGGATTAGCTTGGAAAGAGATTCCGAAAGAAAAGCGAACTTGTGAGAACTGCTGCGGGGAAATCGACAACCTGGTACATTTCTTACTTCTTTGGTTGAGGAAATACGTACAAGGAGGACAATGGGACGTGTACACCATTTTGAATGAACATGGTCTGTGGAACCTAGGGGCCGATTCTCTATGATTCGGTGCACAGAGGTTCGCTGGGATAATTCCCAGCGAACCTCGGCGCACCAAA